>CAODLS011681434.1:0-15596 GCA_948243855.1 Flueggea neowawraea | reverse complement strand
AAGATTAAAGGATTCTCAATGGGTTCTTTTGTTCTCTCTTGTTTCCATTCAGTTTTTGTTATTGTGTTTATTGCAATTATGAGCTAAATTAATATACATCTAGATGTGATGAACCCTAGGATGAATTTGTTATTTGGGTTTTGTTATTTTGTTGCTTTGTTCATGAATTGAGACTCATCTATGATATATGTTGTTGTTGTTGGATTGATTCTACCGGTGTTTTGATTCAACAATTGATTGGATACGTCGGTATCGAGAGATTTATCGTGTGTTCTGAATCGATAATAGGTGAGAGGAGTTGCACGCAAAACTAGAGATAAGTCGACGTAAATCTTTTGGATTAATGTTAAACTTAATATGGGAATTCATTAATATGTGCTAATGCAACGTGGGGCTAGTAATTAGGAAGAGATTCTGGTTAATCAACTTGACGTTAGATGTTAACTGAATCGAGAGAGAGGTTAATGTATGTTAGGAATTCCCACGGTCCAATTGTATGAACAAGTGACTTAGTAACGAGGTCGGTTTTGCTTAGGTAGTCCTAGGGGGATTCAACATCTGGATGCTACTGTTATCCTTGATTGCCCATTTCCTAAACTCTCTTTGTGTTGTTGTTTTGTGTGTTGGCGTGTCTCCATTCCTTTTGTGTTTATAGGCTAGATAATAGAGAGAGTCATTACTATTACTATTAGTCTCTGTGGGATACGACACTCGGTACTCAGGTCTGCATACTACGAACAATAGGTGTGCTTGCCTGCCTACCAGGAATCTTGCAATGACAACAAATTGGAATATATCCTATATAAAAGGTATTGAAATTTTCAATCAAGACTTTTACCTTAATTTCACTTATAAATTTGTTGTCCCCAGCCGTTTCTTCCCTAAGTTTGAAGTTGGTGCTCTCATTTTTTGCACTTTCAGGTATGGCCTCTTGGTTCTCTAGCTAGATTGTCATCTTCTCTACCAACATTTTCCTTTTGCCCCCTTCTCTTTTTGGAACGAGTCAACTTCTTAAGGAATTCATTGTGTTTAGCTACCTGCCAATTGTTAAGTTCTTTAAAAATAAGAGTAAGAACAAACCTGGGTTAATTTCTCTAAAATTTCGGTGCCTCCCATCTAGGATATTGTCCTCTTAGTCTTTCATTCTCCTGGACTTGTTCAATGTCGGTGTGCTTATTCACCCACACCTTCGTAACGTGTTTTTGAACATGATGGGTGAAATCCTTTGTGGAATAAGAGTTGTCTTCTTCACCATACATCCCCTTGAGCCAAAAAAGTATTTTTTTGGCTCGTTAACTCTTGGTTCGGAGTCCTCTTATTTTTTTTAATTCTCCTAGGTCACTAGTGATGTAAAATCTAGTTGCTCGCTAGGAGATTTAATTGGATATTTTTTGTTTTGCTCCTTAGGAATTTCTTCTTTTTTTGTGGAGCGGCTGGGACACCTCAACAACTTGCTTCTCTACTGCGTCCCGGATGTTCACTTTAGAAGATTGTTCCTTGAGGACTTTTGTTAATGTCCCAGGTGCGTATTTTTTTGGAATCCATGGCCATATCTATAGCCTGCTCCTCCATTTTCTTTTAAGCCTCTGGGTTTAACACCTTTGGCATTTCCCCCCGAATGTTTTTGTTGAGTCTATCTCTGGGGTCTCATCCATTTTGTGAGGTGGTTGATATGTCTCCATAGGTTGCTTACCTAGGCGTTGATTTGCTTCTTAGATTGACACTTTTGGGGACTGCCCCCGAGTGTGGATAAATTTCTTTTGATTCTCTGCAATATTTGCAATATTTCATTAAGTTTAGGCTTATTCCTAGAAAAAATTTCTTCCGTTAAAATGTCTTCCATGGCCATTGTTGTTGCATTGGCCTTTTCATCTCTGTTTCCAAGACTGGAAGCAACATTTTCTTTTTTACTCCTAGTTTTCATCATTGCTTATGCTCGTCCCACCGAGCGTGTCAGAAGATTGTTCCCTGAAAATTTGAGAAACGGTCCAGGGGACAATGCTGCCCTTTGATGATTTGTGAATTTGGGAGTGTGCCAAGTAGTTTAGAGTTCTTCTAAACTGTTAATTGTATTCAAATAAAATGTGTGCTCAAAATCTAACTTCTTAAATCAAACAACTTGGGTCCCTTGCTTTTTTGATGACAATAACAACAAGAAACAATGATTGAAAACAAATGACAAAGCCTCAATGAGGATTTCTAACTACTGAAGCTGATAATTGAAAGATAGAAAACATTTGAATCATAATCTGGAAGACACGATTCCAAGAGTTGAGTTTTGTATGTAGAGTTGAAGGTCATTTCCATGATGTCATTTGCCTATATTTATATTGTTCTAGAGTGCATCTCATTGCCTTACCAGATAGGACAACTTTTAATTCATCATTTAATTCTGATTTCATTCAATCTTCCTTGGACTGCTCTACTGTCCTTTGGCAATATTGACCTTCCTTTCTTGTTTCTGATTTGCAGTAATTTGTCGTCTTGATTTTTTTCTCTGTCCCATGTCATTTGTAAGACTTTCCATGCATAATGGTTCTTTCCTTCTCGACAATTCCCATTCTAGATCGTTTAATAATCAAATACATGTCTTTATTCTATGTGTCTTTGGCCATTTCTTGGCAAGACTTGCCATGCACAACAAATGCTTTCCTTTTTTTTTTGTGTCATTGGCATGGGTCTTGTCCTCCAAGCAATTTGACATTCTTTTTTAGTTCTTAATTTACAGCAATTGTCCTTCATCTAGGGAATTGTAAAAATACACCGTAAACAAATACATTATTTTGTGAATTAGTTGGATAAGTAAAATTTTACTTATAAAAATAAGGATCAATCCAACCCTTGACGTCACTGCAAATGTAAATGAATTCCACTAAAATCCATGATGTACACATGTGAAAAAGAAAAGTTTGGTTTTGATAAAGGAAATTATCGTACAAACTATTTCAAACTTCAATAATATTTGTTAGGACTTTAATTTGACATTCGTGATAAAGAAAAGCCTAGCTAGACCATGACCTAATATGAAATCCAAAAAAAATTGTTTCATGTGGTCTTCACACTTTTCATTTTTCACGGAAGCTCAATGATTTGCTGGAAAGAAAAGGTTAAATTATTGAATAATGAGTATATTAGCTCAAATTTTCAACTTCTTAATTTTAAATACGATTTTATTACTATTCACAAATTGATATCTTGATTATCTATTTACAATAATTAAAAAAATAATGACAACAGAGTTGTCTTGATTGTAATTAGGGAAGTAGGATTATATCTTATAGAAACCCTTTTGATATGAAATTTATCTAAAAAATCATATATTTGAAAGAACAATGATTTGCACCTCAAAAATTTTAGTAATGTACTTTATTTAAGTTGGAGAAAAATCAAATTACATAATTAAATAAAATTAAATTACATAGATTAAGTAGAAAAAAAAAATAACCCATTACCATTAGGCAGAACCGGCACTAAATGATAATATTTGACACAGTATTACCCAACAAACATTTTAACCTTAAACGTATAATAAAAAGTTTTGCAAATAATTTGGAAACCGGTTAATATATATTATCAATTTTTTTTTGATTAGTTATATATCATCAATTGAAATTCAGAATTTGTTTCTTTTACAATAAAAAATTATTTAAAATGAAAATAGCATATGTATGGCAGCAAGTATAGACAATTAGTGTATACGAATACTATCTGCAAAACGTCATATAAAATTAATTAAAATACAACAATTAAGTATAAAAATAAAAAGATTATACAGAGCTAGTCAATTTAGATACAAAATAATCAATATTTTTATTAGAAGTCCCACCTTCACTAACAGCCCCACCAGCCAATTCCTTCCACTTCTTACAATTAGTCTTCATCTCTGTCCCTCTCCCTCCTTCCATTACTTCATTAATACAAAACTCAATCTCTTCTCTTCTTACAATTCCACCTTCTTCATCAACCTTAGCCCTAAATCCAACCTTCCAAACATCTTCAACAAACTTAGCATTGGTTTGTTGGTCACTCCATCCTGGCATGACACCATTGGAACTCCTAAGCTTAATGCTTCAATGGTTGAGTCCCATGCATTGTGTGTCAAGAAACAACCCACAGCTTCATTTAAAAGTACTTTCATTTGAGGACTCCAATTCACTATTAACCCTTTTTGATCTTCAACTATAAACCCTTATGGGAGGTGTTGTTCTTCAGAAGCTTTGACAACCCACAAGAAGTAAAATTTTGTACTCTTCAAGGCCCATGCGATTTCCTGGATTTGGTGGCGGCTTTTGTTGTTAGCAATGCTTCCAAAGGCGACGTAAACGACTGAACTAGGTGGCTTTCTGCTTAGCCAGTTGATTTAAAAAGATTCGTCGGTGTCGAACATGTGAATGGCGTAGTCGTCATCGTTTTCGAGACGCTTGTCTAAGTAGAATGTTGGAATTGTTGGCCCAATTGTAAGAATTGGACAGTACTTTGACATTGATTCCACAGGCTGTTAAACGTAAAACATAAGATAATTATTTTTTTTGTAAATCATATTGTTTTTTGATAAGATAATTAAATTAAATAATTAATTTTATTTCTCTTTTTTATTTTTATTAATGTGACAAATTTAGTTTAGATCGTATGTGTTAGCGAGATGATAGTCTCTTGTGGTTTTTCATGACATTGAACTGTTTTTCTAATGACCTTGCAATATATATGCTTCAAATAGTAAAAGAAGTTGTAAACTTATACTAACGGCTGTTGAAATTAAAAAGAAAAACACTAAAACAACCCTATCTAATAAATTTTATAAAAAAACATAATTACTTTAATAAAAATATGAAACGTAAAATTTCAAACATTCCAGTAATATCCAAGTAACGAAGGATACGTATACTCATGAAAAAGTTTCAAACATCCCTTTAATGCCACAGTTCTACTCCAACTAAAATATAACAAAATATATCATATGCATATAAAAGTATAGATGAATGGAATGAATTATAGTATTATGAATATCATCATAGAGAAGAAGTCTAATACGAAAAAGAGACAAGTATGAGGCCAAATAAAAAAGGAAATAATTTCTTTTTCCGTCTATGGAATAAATTGAGATAAAAGTAATATGATTTCATTGCAAAAAAGCTTGAAGAGATTGCCAAATTACAGTAAATACAAAGGAACAAAAAATTTAGAAATAATTATTTACACTAAAGTCACAAGATATTGCAAAGAGAAAAGAAAAAGAGACAAATCACAAATAGACGAAAATGGTAACAACAAACAAATATAATATTTAAAGAGAAACATAGCAAATTAAATTACTTGTATTTTTTTAATATCCTGTTTAGATAGTTTTTCACACTACATTTATCATATGGTATTTTTTTTAAATTTTGATGATTTTATAACTATTTAAATTCTATAAATTATTACATTATTATAAATATTACTAATCAAGCAATTAATGCAATATGAAAAAGAAAAAGAAAAAACTCACACACAATGTGCATGTTGATATGTCTAGCTAACAGACAAATATGTAGTCCTGTTGAGTATTCACCCATTATAAATCGGTCCAGTTGGACCTAAAAATTATGAAATCATATTTCTTAATTATACATTTAAATACCATGAAATATACTTTAATTTAAGATTAATGACATTATTAGTATATTTAATTATTTAATTATTAATAGACTTGTAGTTTATTAATACTGAATTAAATTCTAGTATTATGAATTTAAGAGTTCAATTTTCTGTGGAGCAATATGACTTATAAAAAATATGATTATTTTATACTAATGAACTTGTAGTTCATTAGTATTGGAATTAATTTCAATATTAAGGTATCATAGATTTGATTATCGATTAAGAAAATAAAATTGCTAATAAAAATTTAATATATTTTATAAATATTTATTTTTTTTAAATATTAATTTTTTAATTTTTGCCCACAATATTCTTTTTATATGGTCCGACCTGAGCTACCATGCCCACCCCTAGCAACGTGTTAGACATGCTCATATGGCCATACTAAAGAAACAATGAAAAAATTTAATGTTTGTTGCAAAGAAATATTTTTGGAAAAAAGTACACCTGGTTTTTTATTTCAAAAAAAAAAGAAAGAGAAAAAAAGAACACGTGGCAAAGGTGGCAAATTCTGATTGGCTAATGAAAACACATGCACCACTCATATGGCGACACATGGCAGAGAGAACAAGTCAAATGTTGACTTTCTATAACCAAACACAAACTGACACGTGTCAAGTCCAACACGTGGCTGTATGTTTCGTTGACACATGGCAGACGAGTATTCCCACGTGTGGCGGCGCATGCAACTGAGCGTGCGATGTGTGGATGTGGGTAGGTGGCGCATGTGAGCGTGTGCTACATGTCCCAGCCACCAATTTTGATTATTTTTTCGTAGAATTAAAATTTAATTTTTTTTTCTGAATTATTTTTCACAATTTTTAGAGTTTTAGAATTATTTTCCCATTTTTTTGGAGTATAAAAAATTGTTAAAAAATTTGAAAAATGTATTTTCTGCCAAGAATTATTTTCAAAATTAGTTTTCAAAATAATTGATTTTAAAAACGTGCGAATATGATTCTCGTTTAGATAATTGGGATGTGATTCCAAATATTTGGGAAATATGTGATTACTTATATACCAATTTTATTTGTAATTTGATACAAATATACGAATGAGGTAAAACTATATGGCATTTAACGTAGTGTGAATTAAGAAAAATTTGCACGACTCCTAAAGCGAGTATTTTGGGATAGTGATGATGGTATAACAAAGATTTAATTGTGCATTAAAAGCACAATGGTGATAAATGTTCGCTTACCTCATAAAAGATTGATGATTCTTATCACCGATATTGGCTAAGTCATTAGTTCATACTATAATTTAATGAAAACGTGATCCCTTAAGTGACGTGAAAGTCACTTAGAAATTCTAGAAAGTAAAAACGTATTAAAATTGGTTTGTCCAATATTTACCATAATCGCGAAAAGAGATCATGAGAAGTGTGAGATTCACTTTAAGATCGTGTGATTTATAGAATTCTTAAAAAGTTGGCACGACAACTTATGAATTATATTCTAACACATTGGATTGGTGCCATATTAGTATTATTTTGGGAATGTTGTCCAACGTTGATGTACGTGTATTAACATTGAGATTGATTGTTTGGATTGCATGTTGGTTTAATAAATGATGATGATTTCATTTATTGTTTAGTCTTTTTTTTGTGTTAATTTGTCCTTATTTAATACAATATTTATATGTTAAATAGATTGTCCAATTATTAAGGTTGACTTAATAATTGAGATGATCAACATGGATTCCCCTAAGTCATGTAGACTTTAAAAGTGAATCCGAAAAGTCATTATTTATTGTCCATAAAATTAAATATGATATATTTAATTATTAAGACTAAGATGGTAAATGTGCACTTAATGTACATTTCAATTCAAAGCTTAATAAAAGACGATACTAGATTAATTTTGGTTGGATAATAAATAAATGTGTTTTGCTATGATAACTTACATGTGTGCAACTATGTCTTATATTTTACCATATTATTTGTGTTTATCACTCCTTGTAAATTCGATTGATGCTGAGCCATATAAAAATGTATGTTAATCAATGCCGAGCATAGGTGACAACAACTGTAAATCCTAGATAATGAAAATATAGTGTGTACTCTAAGAGCAAGAGCTCGTGCCTTTTTGAACTTGGTTATGACCAAATTCAAGAAGGAGTAGAATAATACTCAACATCTTTTGGACTTAAATGTTTGTAATATGTGGAAGTTAGAAAATTCCATTGTGTCCATCATCTTCTCAGTGTAAATGATGATGTAATCACATGACTATTTTACAAGTAGCAAGATGCAATATTTTTTGAAAATTGCATTTAAGGAGTAGTAAGTTTGAGTGACACTAACTAAGCTCGTGGTCTTTGACTATTGATACTAATACTTGGTGTAAGTGTCCTAATCATGTAAGTAAAGACAAAAGGCTTATATATGATTAGAGAGCTAGTGATACTGATCATAATTTGATCAATGACGAGGTCCAAAGTTGTTATTCACTCCTTGCCTAGAAGTTAGGAGCAAATCTAGTTGTACCTAAACCATGCTTATCTCAGACATGAGTTCATGAGGAATTTGACAATGTCTTATTCTATTGGATAAGTTTCAATACGAAGGTAAGGAAAAGGTTAAAGAACCTAAGTACTTAAGAAGTAGAGACGACAGAATTTCGATGAAATCCTTAAACATGAATATCGTTGACATTTTGCAACTAAAATGTTACTACCAAAGGCACATAATATGTGAGACAATGCACATTTAAGGGTATGTTGCTCAAATTCACGAAAGTGATAAAATTTATCTTGTTCAATATTCTTACTTGAATTTCATCGTTAGATGGCAATTTATTAAATTTTAAGGATTTTCACAATGAAGTTTTGATGTGACTTCATTGGACTCCAACTAGTTCCAAGGAGGAACAAGTTGAGCTTGCAAGGAACAACTCGAAAGTGAGAGTTTCAGAATTTGGCATGCGCAATGTCTTATTCTATTAATGGACGTTGTAATTTTAGTTGTTTTGTATTTGATTTATCTTTATTTAGAATATTATTGTGTTGGTGGACTAAATGAATATTTATTGTTTTAGTTGAAGTTATTTTGGTGTTAATTATGTATTTGTTTGTGTATTATAAATAGTTTAAACGTGTTAAATAGGTTAAACGAGTCTTATTGTGTTAAACGGTTAAAACATGTCTTATCGTGTTAAGCGGTTAAACGGGTCAACCTGTGATACACAACCCTTTAACAATAAACAGGTTGTCTCATGTAACCCGTTTAATAAACAGGTTGTATCTGGGTTGGCGTTAGACGGGTTCGGGTCGTAAACGGATCGACCCGTTTAACCTGTTTAAAATTCGGGTCATAAACGAGTTGACCCGTTTAGACCTGACTCGAATTGCCCACCCTAGAGGCATATTGTATATGTTCCTTTTGAACACTGAGTCAAATGATATAACCTCTCCAAAACATAAGTAATCATAGCAACACATCGAGTATGCCCAAAACAAGTTGCCCTTACCTATATATTTGTTGAAATAAAAGCTCTTATCCATTTTTACTTTAGACTGGAAGAACTCATCATTGCCTCTGACATCACCATCGACACAATCCAAACCACTTAAGCCACTGACATATTTGTACACATATTTTCGTGTGGACCCCATTTTCTCATAACCACTGATCTGCTTCCCTAGGAGATCAATTATTACCTTTGTGTCCAAACCAACATGTACTAATGATGTAATCTCCATCTTCACACTATCATCGATCTTTCGATGTGATGTCAATAAATGATCATGTTTAGCAGGAACCAGATCTTGTGTATGTTCCATGACAAACTTAGTAACAACCCACACCTTTTTTTGATTTCTCGTACTTCAGACGCATTTGAGCACCACAATTCTCCCTTATTTCACTTCTGGGGGCCTTTTATGTGCTGTTAAACTAAATCTAACTTCATCCCCACTTCCCTACCTTTGGCACACCATCACTCTATAACATGGCATATCGAAAGCATTTCTTTGCAGTGATCTCTTCCTTACTGAAAAACCAAGTTCCTTTGCATATGCAAGATAAAATGATTTACTCTCATCGAGTGTTGTGAATTCCTTGTCCATGATTTTTGAATGTGTCATTCTTGACAGTTCTTCGAACCCACCTTCACTGTGATGTTCACTTCGTGCCACAACTACCTCGCTTTCAATACCATAGTCAATTGTTTTTGCTCAAGTTTCACCATCACTATCATCTTCATCATTAGAGGCCAAAATGTCAAAGCCATCGTTTCAGTAGGAATGTTCAACCGAGTCATCCTCGTTCTCTGAGTCAATGTAATCTACCAACCCCTTTCCCTTCCATATATGTCTATCCAAGTTTATTGGAAAATGTAAAAGTATTACTTATGTAAGATTCATTTCAATAAATAAGCTCCAATACATATTAACAAAACGTTGCATGACATATATCAATTTTAATTATAACATAATTCCATTAAAAAAAATCTCACTTACATGGGAACTACAAAAAATCATTAAATTCATGTACAACAACAATAAAAAAAAGAAAAAATATACACAGCACACAATTGTGTAATAAAAAATGTCATTTTACATACAACATTTTATATTCATGTCACTATTCCTATGAAATATGTCATTCTTTTCATAATTTTTGCCACTTTGCAAAATAAAAGTAACACATTTTGGAAACACATATAACTGATATAAAAACAAAAAACCTAGCAAATACGTCACATATATTTCATTATTTGTCATTTTATCTACATGTCATTTTTTGTGCTTAATCTGTCATTCGTTATCATATATCTGCTACGTAATTTAATAAAACTAACAATAATGTAACTTTACATAAAGAAACCACCGACTCACATAAGTAGAGCAAAACATAGCAAAAGTTGGTTATTTTCTGTCATTGAACCAATATGTAACTATTCGCATAACAAGTGTTATTCGTTTGACATATTATGTTAATTTATCACATAAAAGTGACAAATCGTAAAATCACATATAAGTTATACAAATGAACACATACATGCCACTAACTAACATATATTTTCATTATTTGTCATTTCACATGCATGTCAATTTTTGTAATTAATTTGTCATTCGTTCTACTAGACACACCACTTTTTACCACAAAAAATAACATTATAGAAAAATTACATAACAATAACAAAAAACCACATATATTGACAAAAAAAAAGAAACAAATCATGCTTATTTTTTGTCATTTTATCAATATGTTACTATTCTTATAAATAATGACATTTATTTGGGGCTTTATGCTACTTTTGTTCATAAAAGCAACAATATTTTAAATGATATATAAGTTCAATAAAAGCACAAAAAAGTTCAATTAAGCGACATATATTTTTATTTTTTGTCATTTATTAGACATATCATTTTTTTTACCTAATATGCCATTCGTTTTGATATATACACCACTTTATATAACAAAACTAACATTACACAAAAGCAACATAAAGTAAACAACCAATTACATAAATAGTTCTAAAAATAACAAATTGTTGTTATTTTCTGTCACTTGATAAACATGTCACTATTTGATTACAAAATATGCTTTTTTGTTATCTTTATATTACATTTTAGTGTATAAGTAACAAATTTGAAAATCACATATATGTACTAAAGAACACTAAAATTTGTATATAAATGGCATATTTCTTAACTATAGTTAGTTTTTAGACATGTCACTTTTCTTACTCGGAATGTCATTCCTTTTTCAATATATGTCATGTTCTTTCAAAAAACATAAAATTCAGTAAAGTGACATAAAAACGACTAAATAATCACAAAAATATTACAAAAAGTAACAAATCGCCTTTTTATTTTCCAATTGATGAATATGTCACAAAAATGTCTTTTTTTTGTTTGTTTTCTATTACTTAACAACATAAAGTGACAAATATCAAAATCACATGTGAGTACTAAAAAAATATAAAAACTTACAATTAAGTAGCATATATTTTAGGGCGAAATCCATGGCGGTCCCTGGGGTTTGGTGCATTGTCCATTCCGGTCCACAAGTTTGGAAATTAGCCTGTCTAATCCCTCGTTTTTAACTCTGTTAGTCAAATATAACAGAAATATGATGTGGCACATGGACCTACTAATGTTCAGATTTTAATGACACAAAAATACTCATTTGCTACATCAGATTTCTGTTATATTTGTCTAACAGAGTTAGGAGTGAGGAACCAGAGTGACTAATTTCAAAACTTGTCGACCAAAAGGGATAATACTCCAAATCTTAGGGACCGCCTTGGATTTTGCCCTATATTTTACTCTGTTTTCATTTCATATACATGTCATTTTTAGTTCTTTATTTGTCATTTTTAAGCTAAATATTTCAGTTTTGTTTACAAAACTACCACTACTATGAAATAACATAAAGTTGCTAAAAATTACAAAAATATGTTGCAAAGTAACAAATCTGCGCTATCTATGTTACTTTATGGATATGTCACTATTCGTCTAACAAATGTTCTATGTTGCTTTAATTATATTACTTCATTATAGGAAAAACATAAATTTTAAAATCACATAGAATACTCAAAAACCACAATCTTTCATTTAAGTGACATGTGTTTTCATTTTTGATGTGTTACGATATATGTCACTTTTCGTATAAATGTGTATTTTTATTGGGAACAAATGCCACATTTTTTTTACAAAAACTAACATTATTGTTAAATGACACAAAGTATCTCCAAAATGGCATAAGTAATCACAAAATAACAAATCTTTTTTTTCCTTTCATTTTATGAATATGTCACTTTTGTTCCACAAACTGTTATTTTTACGTTCTATTCGCTTCCTTTTTTCCATAAAAATAACAAATATTAAAATAACGTATAAGTGCTACAAATGCACATAATCTTAATAATAAGTGACATATTTTCATTATTTGTCATTTCATCGACATTTAACTTTTTTGTACTTAATGTGCCGTTAGTTTTAGTACATATGCCACTTTTTTCTCAAAAACTCATATTATAGGAAAATTTTATATATGAACCAAAAAAATACCCAAATTGTTAATAAAGTAATACATGAAGGTTCGTTTCCGACACTTCATCAATATGTCATTATTTGTATGAAAAATGTTATTATTTGTTATGATTCTGTCACTTTAGTTACGAAAACTAGCAAATTTTGAAGTCACGTGTAAATACTATAAACTTAATTCCCACATAAAAAAACAACTCACTAGCTATTTTTAACCACATTAGCTCTACATTTATATGCACAACTTAATTAAACTAGTCATTAACTTAACAAATTGTCCAACCTAAACCCCCCAACTGATTTTTCCATGTAAAATTTGACATACTATCGCTTACCTCATTTCAAATCCATATCTATTTTTACATTTACTATATACAACATGAACTATATACCATACATGCATACGTACCTCAAATTATTGGTCCACCCTTTATTGTCTTTTAACTCTTCTAATTTTTTCTTCAATGACCTAATTTCTTATAAATTTTCACTCAACAATTAGAATTGTATGTTAATTGCACTGAAGATGTAAATTAGAGACCAACTTTTTCAAATACAAATCTGCAACTCTACATCCTCTTGCTATTTATCTCATTTTTAATTTGTATTCAATTATCTTATTAATATCACCACATCACTCTCATTTCATTTATTATACATATCTAAATAAATCAACTACAATATATTATGTTTGAAAAATTAAACTGAAAAATTAAACTGATCATCAACAAAGATGGGCCATTCTCGGTTAACATACCAAAATGACTGTCCTTTCACTAAATTAATGTACCGTGTGGCCAATCTCATTGTAACGAAATCCTGATCCAATAACCCAAATCTACAGACATAATTGTGTGGCCCAGATCATGTTATTTAGACTTCGCGTACCGCGACTCAAAGTCACGTTAGAAACAGACGAACAAGTTCGCCCTCTCGGTCTTTCATTCCCAATTTGTAGAACAAACTCCTTAATTTTGCGCTCTCTCTCTCTGTCTCTCGACGCACGCCGCTCAATCTCATTCCCCAATCCTCAGACAGCTCTCGGCTCTCTCCACAGTCCACACAAACCGACTCACATCTCACATTTCTTTCGTTTCTCTCCCTCAAACACGCCGTCTCCACTCGCCAGACTTTATACACAAACCCACTTGCTCCGCTGCTCGCCGTCCTCCTCCGACGCTGCTCGTCACGATCTCCACAGTCCACAACTTGCTCTGCTGCTCGCGTGGGTCCTCGCTGTCGCTCTCGCCTTAGGATCCTTCCGGCGACAGTGACGACTCTTCCGGTGAGAACGGGCAGGTATTTGAAGTTATGTACTAGAGACTGATGCATATAATTTAATTTCGACGTGATATTTTTTTTGCAGTTGATTTAAAATGGCAGAAACCATGTTGTTTGTTTCTCCAGACCGAACCAGATGAGAATTGTTTGACATTTAATTACAATTTGTGTTGATATACAGTTCCAGTATAGGTTTAATATGTTAGTTTAGTATAATCAATACATTAGGAGAGAAATATTTTTAAAAAGTTTTTAACTTATATTTTTGGGGAAAAGAAGTTTATTTTTTCTTTATTGCAAGCAGGTATTTTTCAATGGCGGACGAGAATTTGAATAAGCAAGTCCCTGTTGAAGAAAATAGGATTGAAAAAGATAATGGAACTGATGATTCTGCAGAAACCAACAATAATGGTGAATCCTCTGATTTGTTCTCCGCTATAACGAAAGATGGAGAGGAGGTGAAAGGTGATTGCTTTTGCTTTCCTTGTTGAATTGTTTGTTGACTCTCTTTTTCATTTAGTTTTATCTGAATTACATTTAGTTTTATCAACATCACAAGCTTCTGGATTGTCGTATATGAATGTTGATTTAGTTTGTATATGAAGAGTCATCTTGACCTTTTTTTTATTCACATTTTCATTCTTAATATTCCGCTGCTTTTCTTATCTTTATTGCATTTTCTGATTATTATAAAAAGGGTCGCAACTGACATGTTCACTTGTCAAGATCATTTAACATGGTATACTTTAGTGTAATTTAAAACTGTTTTCATTTAGGAGCTATAAAGAAGAAAAAGAAGAAAAATAAAAGCAAGCAAGTTATAGATAAACAAGCCCTGGTTGAAGAAAATGGAGCTGAAGAAATAGATGGGGCTTCTGAAAATGACGAGTCCTCCGACATCTCATCAGCAGTGCAGAAAGATGATGAGGAGGAGAAAGGTGATAATATTTGCTTTTGGATTGCTCCCCGAGTTTCATAGTCAATTTAGTTTAGGTTGACTACTTTTTCTGTCTAATTACCCTTTATTGATCATTGATAAGAACCTTATTCTTGTTTTGAAATCAATTGCTTGAATTTCTGTAAGTGTAGTTTTATCGGCCTCAAGAGGCTTGTGGAATTTGCATTACCATTTATGTTTGTTGATTTATTTTCCAATCCCTTATAAAGGTACAAATTATTTGAACTTCTTCTCTACTGTTGCACATTTGAATGCATTCTTTTCTTAATATTTTGGTGGTCTTCCCATCTATCCCAATTTGATGCCACACTTTTTCTTTAAAGAGATTTTATTTTGGATTTCTTATCTTTTCCATTTTTTGTCAGGAGCTTGAAATTAACCTTTTGATGTGGTGTGTAAATAAATGAGCCTTAATAGGCTCATTCATCAAGTTCTTCCTAACATTATGTTTTCCTGCGTTTGGAAAATTTTCTTTTGTTTCCACAGAGGGTACGAAGAAGAAAAAGAAGAAAAATAAAAGCAAGTAAGCATGGGATTCTAGGTTTCACATTCCATCTATATTAGCATTTTTGCTTGGTACTCAATAAGTTTGTATTTCCATGAATCTTACGAAGAAGAAGGAACCACTACAGAAGACTGATCAACCCTCCATTCCTGCTGCACCACTACAGCAGACTGATCCACCCTCTATTCCTGTTGCTGAGCTTTTCCCATCAGG
>CAODLS011681381.1:0-11774 GCA_948243855.1 Flueggea neowawraea | reverse complement strand
TTGGTCTCCAATACATAAGTTCATGCTTTAAAAAGAGGTGTCACTACCTCGACTTTTTAGTTCACTGCTCAATCTATCAAAACAATCTACTTCTACTCAATTTTGCTAAAACAAACCCTCTATCAGAATACTAGCATAGTTACTGTAAATTTGAAAATTGAATATATCTGTAGTATCTATCTCTGCATCTATCCGTTTATCATTTCTTTAACCAACACGAAACACACAATTCACGAAACTCAACTGACTATGTTTTATATAATTAATCAGAACAGAATAACCAAAAACATTTACTAATACACTCAAGTTCTTGTCATAGTACTCACCTGAAGGGTCTTCAAAGATAATGTGATAGATTTCGCTTTGTTGAACTCATCAAGCATTCTGATCAAACAAAGACCAAAATCTTTCGGCAAAAAAAAAAAACCAAAATCCATCTTGGTTTCTTCTGTGATGGTTATAAACGACGGATCGGCATCAATATCCACATGCTTTATACAAGGAAGTTCTGTCCTGCAGCACAAGAAAGGTCCTCCACCAACAAACTTGAAATACTCAAGTTTTGGAGTGAAAATGGAAAGCCTAGTTGATCCACAAAATTTCCACTGACGAAATATTTTATATGTTGAAATCTCCAGAATTTTCAAATTAAGAGCACAAATATAACAATCTTCAATCTTTGCCAATGACTTGAACACAAGTTTCAGGTTTCAAGATTCGGGCAACAAGCGAATACGTAATCATCGAAACGATAAAACCCGGCAAGAATCAAGCTTTTCAGAGACAAAAACCCCAATGAAATAGGCAATTTAAAGCTTCCACAGAAACTTTCCAGTGACAACACCTTAAGTGAATCACATTCCATGAATATACGAGGAAATTCAACTACTTTACAAAAAAATGCATTAATGTAAAGTTCTTGAACACCATGTTTAATTGCATAGTACAAAATAGATTCTAGTGCAAGAGGCTACACCAGTACCTCATGATCCTCGTCAAAGAACCTGAAACTTATGACTCATGACTCGTCGCGGCGGAGAAGAAAATGGGTGATGAAGTTGGTGAAAGACGAACATTTTCCTTGTAAGATTCCAATTGTGAATGTGAAGGATTGATCGTGTACGGGAATGTGTTGAAACTGGCGTCAATGAAAGGAAGTGAAGTCCATAAGTACCTCCATCGTCTCGACAAAACGCAGGTTTGAACAGCAAATTTGGTGTTCATAAAAGAGAGTATGTAATGAGAGAATGAATCTGGTAATTTGCTGATTCTGTCTTCATCGATGATCATTGTGACCTCTCTGTCTTGGTTGAAGCCAGGTTTTTCCTTTATTTGCTATCTCTGCAAATTTGGTGTTAATAAAAGAATATTTCTGCTGCGTGGTCATGTTAGTAGTGGAAAACGTTTGTGACTATCGGTTCCTAAATATAAGGTTAATTCGGTTTCAAACCAGAATCCTGAGTTTGAAACCACAGCACTGCACATTCCGATTTCTTAGTAACAACAAGCCGTAATAACATAATAATAAAAACAAAATTTATCATTTTGGCAAAACTAGAGAATTCACAACGCGCAATTGTGGTTTTTTTGCATCATAATATGACATAATAAAATTTTTATTTGATTTCCTAATTTGTAATACTTTTTGGGCTAAAACTTTTTTGGACTAATATACCCTTGTTTGTTTTTTATAATTACAAATTTATTGATTTTTTTAAAATAATCTGTAATTATCTCAACAAAAAAAATCTAAATTTTATTTGTTTTGAAAAATATTTTTCTTATTTTCAAATTTATTCTTATTTTTTAGTTTCATCTTTTTATTTGTTTTACAGATTTTATTTTATCTTATTTCAAATAAAACTAACTTTATCTCCGAATAGATTAAAAAAATTATCTCTAAATATAATTATTTAAAATCAACTAAATCATAATCTAAACCATCTGTTTTATATTTACTTAAAAACAAACATCATGTTCGTTCTTTTTCCATTCATCTTCCTCTTATTTTGGAATAAACTAATTTTCAAAGTTTGATTCTGCCAAGATTTGTTTAATTTAGAACTCTGGAATATTATAATGTTGCTTGCAAGGAAAAACAAACTTGAGCAAGTGATAGATAATGGTTAAAGGAGGAAAATATCGACACAAAAAGGAGAATTTTTTATATTTTTTAATATTTCATAGAAATTTTAATGATATTAGCATATGATATCAATTTCATTTTTTTATTTCCAAAAAAATATAACTTATGGTTTTTGATGTATGCTAAATCTACACATAGAATTAAGGAATTATTTCTACCATTTTTATCCTATGTATTCTTAATTATCGATTAATTTATACACTTTTCATGTGTTGTATTGGATTAATGAGAATACATGGAATGTGAAAAAAAATTCACAAAAAAGGCATGAAAAAGAAGTTTAAAAGGTGTTAGAACAATGTGAAGAAGTGAAACAAAAATCGGCTCAAAGGGCATTGTGGTCATCGCCATACTCGACATCATGGCCATGACGAGGAGCAACTTTTGACACCACAACATGGGCCACGACCATGTCTATGACTGTGACTCTCTACTTAACGTGATGCTACTTTAATTTTTTGTTTTCAAAAAAAATCTTATTCGACGTTAAAATGACATCCTTTTAGCGTTTTTTCTACTACTTCTGATAAGTTGCCACATGAGCTTCTACATAACCAATCTAGTGTGAGAAATAGTTGGAAAAACAAACGGCGCATTAATAACAAATTAGTTTTAAAGTAAAACTCAAAATTCAAAATTTCTACAGTTATTTTTAAAAAATACAGACTATTTTTATGGAAACCCTAAAGTTGGATTATTTTAATTTATTAACTAAATTTTTCTAGAAAAGAAAAATGCGTTGGTGACCTCTTTTCTTTTGAATACTCTGTAAACATCTTCATGATCCCATATCCTTTTGCGCTTTTGGCTTTCACGTTCAATTTTCCTACCCATTTCTTGCAACAAATGATGCATTACTATCCTGCGGGAAGTCGACTTTGAAATCAAGCACTTATTGATGAGATAGTTTGCGTCTTCCGAGTATCTACAGACTTTAAATATTTGTTCCACAATGACAAAATCTTCATCATTAAAGAAACAAGCAATATCAAGGAACATCTTTTTCCCATCTTCACTTAAGCCATCATAGCTCAGTTTTAGGACATCTTGGATTTCTTGACGTGGACCGTTCTTCAAGATAGCCAGTGAATTTTCCCAAACATTTTTATCCCTACTATATTGTAAATGTCGACCCAAAACGACAAGAGCCAAAGGAACACCTGCAGCATATTCCACAAACGAGTTTGATAATGACCAAAACTCATCTGTTGGATCATGCATATGCATCAACGCGTTCTGGCAGAAGAGTTTGAAAGAATCCATGTAATTTAATGCCCTAAGTTTGTATAGATTCATAACAAGAATTTCATCCCCTAAAATTCCCTTTCTTCCAAATACATCTTTTTCTCTACTTGTTACAATAATTCTACTTCCTAAACCAAACCAAGATTTATCTTCGATTAAGAATATTAGTGGCCTAATACATTTGAACCCCCCTTAATTTGCATTGAACACGCAATTTTTCCCCTGAATTTTGCGAGCACTTACAGACCTCTTTCAACTTGCAAAAATGACTCATGCTACCCCTCAAACTTTGAAAATATAGCCGTTTAACTATGTTATAGCAACTATTCTGTGCAATTTCCCCCTTGAACTTACCTTTTTCTTTAAATAAGAAAAAAAAAGAATTACAACTTGTGTTCAAATATTCTATGAATTTCCTTTTGCTCATTGAGTATTTTTATCCTTTCTTATTTAAATATTTCATTATTCTTTGTGCTCATTGAGTATTTTCACATTTTTCTTTTTAAACATTTCATGCAAAAAATTGAATTCCGATAACTGTCTCACACTGGTATAGGAAGAAAATTTTCCTAGAGACATTGTTGACAACATTTATGCCCCCAACAGATATATTCACATTTCATGTGTGGTATAAGTAGGAAAAGTTTATAGAATATTTGCTAAGAAATAGTTAAACAGAAATGTTTTCAAAGTTTGAAGGGTAACATGAGTCATTTTTGCAAGTTGAAGGGGATCCACAAGCGCTCGCAAAGTTCAAGGGAAGTTTGAGGGATAACATTAGTCATTTTTGCAAGTTAAAGGGGTCCGTAAGCGCTCACAAAGGTCAATGAGGAAATTACACGTTCAATACAAGTTAAGGGGGTTTAGATATATTAGGCCAATATTAGTTGTTCCAAATCACTAAAATCATCAAAAATTATTAGTACTTTTCTCCTTTGAAAAAGAGATGTGTACTCAATGTTCGGTATCATATTTTCCTCTCCTAATATACTAGAAAAAAGCTTCCTTTTTAAATGACTTAATCCCCCAGGCATCTTTGCTTATTGCTTGACATTTAGAAGAATGCAAGAAGCTTCAAATTCAAAGTGGATTTGTTTAAGCAAAACTCTTGCAATGGTGGTTTTACCAACCCAAATTTTTATAAGACGAACGTCTATTGACTCGAGGGACAACATGTCTTTGATTTCTTGAATTCTTGAGTCTATCCCCACTAGACCCTCCAAATTATTTGGTACCTCTTTTATCAAGATCGCTAAGATGTGTTTGACAATTGCATTAACAAGAGCTGTATCTGGCCTGTCAAATACAAAGGATTGTCTAATTAATATAGAAAAAGAAGATCGTTGTTTTTTGCTAATCGGCATAAAAGCATCTAACTGTTCAAGTATCATGTAAAGGTTTGTGTGTGAATAATCAATTTTGTTTGGACTGTTACCTTGTAGCATTCGAATCCCATCCCTTGAAGTTGGCTGCTTTAATCATGGCATTTTCCACCTCTGAAATTGGTCTAATTCCCCATGTTCTTCATCATGTCCCTCGGGAGCCCCCCCTGCAGAAGTGCAAAAGCCAAGTGGAGTGCTTTTGATATGGATGTTCTCGACCTTTGCATTAAATTCCCCTTCAATTTCCACTCATGCCTTGTAAATGCTTCGGCATAAATCCCAGCTGTTGGATCATGAACATGTGACGAATCCACGTTATAAAAAACAGGTGTGACCATTTGGCCGTGGCTTTCGTTCCATTGAATGATCTTTTCAAGCTCATCCAAACACCATGTTGAGGATGCATATCTTTTTGCAAAAACAATAATTGTAATCCTTGAGTCTTCAATGGCTTTCATAAGAGCGGGTGCAATCTCTTCTGCTGGTTTGAGTCGATAGTCTATGTAAACATCACTTGAAATTTTGCATAAAGCTTCATAAAGGAAGCTGATAAAGTTATCGCGAACATCTTCACCACTAAAACTCAAGAAAACACTATGCTTCCATTGCCATGCAGAGGAAGAAGAAGCCATAAGTGCTGAGAATAGTCAAAGTATTCAAAGCAGATAATGACGGGTAAAATTGTATGGACAAACCTTTAATGCTTCCAGTTTTAAGGGTTGGTGGATACAAAAATATACGAAAGTCTGTTTTGTGTTGGTAATGTAATTTATTTTATTGTGTCTGACCTTTTCCAGTTGGCTTTTTTTTTTTTGATAACGACTTTGCCTGCTGACTTGTTCTATCGTCCAATGACCTGCTAAATTTTATTTTCTCTTTTCCTCATGTCTAAGAGGACTTGAGAATTAGATTCATTTTAATATTATTCAACATGTTATAATGTATAATATATGAAGGTAAATATATATTATTAACAAAATTATTCAAATGAAAATAGACAACTCTCAAGGGAGGTTGCTGATGTGGGTAGGAACAATTCAATTGTTGACCCCATGGAGGTTACTAAAGTGGCAAATTCATTATTACATGATGTGTCCAACACATCAAACGGGGGAATAATTTCTTATAGTAGAAGGAGCGGTTAGCTTTACTTTGGAGAAAAAAAGATGGATCTCCCTTAAGTTATTCTTCTAATCATATAGATGTCTTGGTGAAGTCTCAATGTTCATCCAAATTTCGCTTGACTGGTTTTTATGGGCAACCAAGTCGTTCAAGACGTGCTGAATCGTGGAGTCTCTTGCGAAGATTACATGTTCACATTTCTAGATGCAACTTCTATGTCAGGAAGACATGATTAATTTTCATGAATAATTTATGTTCCTTTTAAAAAAGCAAAATTATTCATATTACCTTCCAGCTTTGTTTACTTGGTTCAAGCGTTGAGAATTTCTATACTTGTATTACAATTTGATGGAATTATTATTTTATCCCTGAAGTAAATCGTAATCTCCCATTACACCATCGAGATTTTAAAAGGCTTCTAATGTATCCCTACCTCTTAATGACGTTAATTTTGCCTAACAAAAAATTCGAAAGTATTAATATACCTGTCCATTTTTTTTTTTCATTTTCTACCCAAACAGAAACAACCTCTCCCTCTCCCTTTCGATTCACTCACTTTATCTCCATCAAATTCTCCACCGAGCTCTCTCTCTCCACCGCCACCACCATCTCTTCTTGTTCTGTCTCCACCGCATTCTCTCTCTCACACCATCGCCGCCGCCATCTTTTCTCGCTCTCTCTCCACCGTGTTGTCTCTAAGACCACCGCATTCTCTCTATCACTGTCCACCACAAACAACAAGCCTCTGTTCTTCGTTCAAGACGTGCTGAATCGTGGAGTCTTTGCGAAGATTGCATGTTCACATTTCTGGATGCAATTTCTATGTCAGGCAGACATGATTAATTAATATGAATAATTTATGTTCCTTTTAAAAAAGCAAAATTATTCATATTACCTTCCAGCTTTGTTTACTTGGTTCAAGCGTTGACATTTTCTATACTTGTATTACAATTTTATAGGAGAACTCAAATTACAATTTTCATCTTTTATATTGTTCAAAAATTGTCACTTTAGAAGTCAGCACAATTATATTTTTCGTTTATTTTCGGTTAATAAATTTCCTCAAATTCTTTGCACGTTCCCGCAAAAATTGCCATTTTAGAAGTCAGCACATTTATATTTTTCGTTTATTTTCGGTTAAGAAATTTCCTCAAATTCTTTGCACGTTCCCGCAAAAATTTAGCAGTAAAATAGAGAAATTTTTTTCCTACAATCGAATAATTGCAAAAATTTTTGCAACCTTCTTTATCAAGGTATAATATTTATTTATTAGAATTTATAATTTTGTGATTAATAATTTTCAATTACATCTATATAATATATAAAAGTTGAATACACTTTCATAATAATTTGACATTTGGCAAGCTATTATTTAACATTTGGTATTTTAATTACACGACATGTAACAGTTCTCATTAAGTATTCAATATATTGGTCAATATTTACTTCTTTATTAAGAAAATAAACAAAAATAGAAACAAATTTTATGGTATTAATTTTTATGTTTCTATATTTTTTTAATTTGAAACAACTTTTGTTATAGTTTTAAATATTTATAAAAAAATAAAAATCTACAACTTCAACAAGGAAAATTGCATATTGATAAGAAATATTGTATGTTAACAAAGAAGGTTGCAGTAGTTTTTGCAGCTATTGTAACCAGAGAAAAAAACCAACGAAGAAGAAAATAATATCCAAGAAATATGGCCACATTTGCTGAAATGAAATATAAAGAATCTGTCATCTTTGGCAAAATCTGCAGTCTGCACAACTCAAGCCTTCAATCAAGTATTCCTTCAACATAATATTCCAATGGAAAGATCCCAAACTCAAAATGCTCCTTTCTTCCACGTCATTTATAGTCTTCATAAATAATTCAAACGAGATCTTATAGAAGCCTGCGTTAAAACAATCCCTTCTTTTATCTAACTCAGCATATAACTTGTAATCGTAATATGGAAGATGAAGATGTTGCAATGAATGTGCCAACTTTGTTGGGATGCCTTTGTGCAGTCAATAATTCTTGAATCTCATGTCTTTATTCTAAAAAAAAAAACTTGTACCATACTACCACATGCTCTGATGACAATGATCCAGAAAAAGGACACGGTGAAACATACTCAAATTTCATAACATCTCTTTCTAAACAGAATTTACAAATATGATGCCCACCTAGATAATCTCCAGACCGATAACGGCATAGAAAACAAACCCCAAGAAACTTGAACCAAACAAATATGTATGCAACATGTAATGGGTTTTTTAATTGAGAAATTTTTTTATTATTTTTTAGAAAACTAGAAAACAGAGATGAAAAAATGAAAATTTTGTTTTAAAAAATTTTTGATTAGCAAACATATTTTCTAATCATATTTTCAAAAATTTTATATTGAAAAGCGACCAAAATAGAGAAAAATGAGGAGAAGTACCTTATAATACTTTTCACAGGGCGGTCTTAAGACCTTTTGTGGCCTAGGTGAAAATGATTTTAAATACCTTTTTTTATAAATGGTATATATATTATGTAAAATTTATTTTTCTTGCTTTTTGAGAGGCAAAATCTATAATTAAATTTTTATATTCAAGTTTAGAAAGTAAATCTTTTTCAATTGATAAAATAGTCAAATTACTTAATTTTTTTTTGTGACATAGTTGAACGTTAATAAGACTTAAATAATTTCAATTTTGAAAAATTTCCTTCTGCGAATGCTACAGTAATAGAAATAGTTAATAATATTTTATAAGCTATCCATGAATTTGGAAAAGAATTTACCTTTTGAATGAAATTCAATATTACAAGTGGTGTCTTTAAATCTATGGTTATAATTTCTTTTAAAACTTTTAATTCATAAAATAAATCTATACCATCAATGTCAAAATGCATATCATGTTTTAAAAAAATTTCATGATTTGAACAATTTTTTTCAAATTATCATCATAAAGATATTTTAGTTTCTCTATGTTATAAAGGAAACCAAAGTTAGTTTCATATATTTTAAATTGTTCAAATCTAACCTAAAGAGAGGAAATAGCATGATCAACTAAATATGTCAAATAATAAATTCTAAAAGATTCTTCACTAGATAAATTTATCTCATTTTTATTCTCATCAAATTGTTTATTTCTTTTTATTATAATTTTTTCACGAAATTTTGGTTCTATATTCATTTGCTCAGCAATCTCTTTAGTAGAAATCATAGCAGATGTAAACCCATTTTCCCTAAAATTTTCAAAAAAAGAAATAAGACCTTTTAATTGTTCTATTGCAACAACAATGTCCACATCTCTACTTTGTAAAAATTGACTAACTGTATTAACAGCTAACAACATATCATACCTAGCAAAAATTCAAAATTTTCAGTTTCATAAGTTGCTAGAGAAATAGCTTCACTTTTTGTTTTTAGGATCCTCACAAGTTTCTGCTAATTGATATAAAGTGCCTCTTATTTGTAGAGTTTGAAATTTAATTGTTTTAATACTTTCAATATGACTTTTTCAACGTGTTTGTGATAATGGTTTAAGTGTCAAATTAGAAACATGATCAAGTAAAATTTTTCATGTTTTTGTATAAGAAGCAAATAATGAGTATATACGTTGTGTTACACCAAAAAATGTCATAGCAGTAGCACGTGAATTAGTCATATCACAAAGAACTAAATTAAGACTGTAGCACCCGTAAGGTGTATAAAATGCTCTAGGATTTAAATCTAATAATCTTTGTGCACACCTTGTTGTTTACCTTTCATATTAGTTCAAGACTTTTTATTTTATTTGTTAGTATATCAAAAAGACCTTGTCGAGTTGTATCATCCACGTTTAGAAAATCTATAAAATATTCTTCTATTTTTATTGGATTCGTTGAAATATCGACACACCTTAATATAAAAGACATTTGTTTTTGGTGACTTACATCTAGAGTACAATCAAGTATGATGGAAAAATATTTCGAGCCTTTGATTTTGTTAATAATTGTTTTTCTTAATTCTAATGCCAAAAGATTTTTCAACTCATTATGTATATTATGACCAAGATAATGATTATGAATTTCTTTATTCTGAATACGTCTAAGGTGTTCTTGCATTACGGGATCAAATTCAGCAATCATTTCAATTAAGCTTAAGAAATTTCCATTACTATCTTCATAAATCTTCTCATTTGTGCCACGAAATGTCAAGTTATTTTTTGATAAAGTGTTTACAACAACAATTATTCTTAAAAGTACATTCTTCCAATGCTCTTTCTCTTTATTTATTTTTTCTCGCGAATGTTTATCGATGGTTTTACTTTTAATTGATCTCATTTCAATTTCAATCCAAATGTTCATATTTATAACATGTTCATTACTTGTTTCATGACTTCTAAGTTTAGCATTAAGATTTTTTCAATCTCTACACCCATCATTAGCCAATTGAATGTTATTTGATTTCGAACTAAATAATTTACAACAAAAGCAAAATACTTTATCTAACTCTTTCGAATATATTAGCCATTTTCTATCATGTTTTTCTCCGTTTTGTAATTTTTGAATATAATGAATTGAAGAAAAGTGTAATACCCCATCCATTTCGATCTAAATTTCAACAGCGCTCCGAGCTAGCTTTGATTGATATTTGGGAGGATTGGTATTTGATTTTGGTTGGCGGATGTATTTTTGAGGTCTTAAGAGTCGAGGAACCTTGAGGATGGTTTGGATCGAGATCGGGAGTGAGAAACGTCAAGTATGGGCGCTGTAGAGGTCAAGACGTAAATTCTTACCGAGAGAAAGACGTACGTTATCTAGAAATTCATAAGATGATCAACGTACTTTAAATTGGATCATGATGTACGTTGTGTTCATGCATAACGTACGTTGAGCTAGTGCAACGTATGTTGTGTTTGAAATATAGACAACTGAAACATGATTTGACTTTCACAACATATGTTATGCTTGGAATAACGTACATTGTGCTTGTTCAAAACGTCTTTAAAGCACCTAACAACCCGATGTTTTGCATTATCACACCCCTCTCTCGCTCAAAAATCTCTCAACTCATCTGAGGCTTCACAACAGTGTTCATCCATCACCCTTAACCAATTTATGAGGTAAGATTACATCTATTTGGTGGATTAAACATCATTTTCATACTTTGATTCTTGAAATCCATTTTTGAATAAATTTTAGTTTTCAATTTTTTGCATGATTCTAAGTTAATGGTTGTTAGGAGAGACTAGAATAAGTTGAATAGGACTTAGATTATCAAGAATCAACCCTTGAATCATGAGATTGTGAGTTGTTTTTGTGTGGTTAGGGTTAGGGACGATTTTGGATGATTTTGATGATTTGGTTGTTATTTTGATGAATCTGATGCTTGATTTAAGTTTAGGAGAATGATTTGAGTTAGTGTGAGTGATCGGAAATGATTCCTACCGATGAAATCGAGAGTAGGGTGTTTTTAGTGTAATTTTCTATCGTAGGGACCAAAAATGGAATTTTGGTGAATTTGGATTGTCAGCTAGGACATCCAGGTGAGCGGATGTCAGATTCAGACATATACGTTGCGTCTCGAAATTCTATATTTTGTTTTTGATGTCCTGGCTTTAATTATATTGAAATTGAACTAATCCGAGGATTGGTTAATTTAATAATCTGATTATGTGGTTAAATAATCAGTTCTATGTTTTGAAATTATATATACGTATTATATATCCTCACTGTTTTTTATGCTTATTGCATGCATTTGCTTTCATACTACATTAGTATGGTTTTATGATATGGAACACCTAAGCTACGGGGTACGTAGCCTTTGGTATACTAATGCATTGAGAAGGCCCGACTACCAAGTATGTCGGTAGCCATGAGTCTTGGCCTGGCACATGATTTGATATTGATTGGTGGCACA
>CAODLS011681186.1:0-16177 GCA_948243855.1 Flueggea neowawraea | reverse complement strand
TATAATACATATATACCATTTTAACTCCAAATCCGATTATTATCCAAATAACCATTTTTATCTCAACCAATCCTTTATATTAGTCATTTTCGGATACAGATATCCAACACATCAAAAACAAGTAAATAGAGTTCGAGACACAACCAATGTGTCTGAAGCTGCTATTCACTCACCTGACAATCCAAGCCAAAGCACCAGTCAAGTCCCACTCGTCGGTGGCTGCTCTCGCTGGTAAGGACAAGAAGTTGTACACATAGCACGTCACAATGTATCACAATGCGGTACTGTGGCAAATACCCAAATGCATGATATGAAATGCAAATGCAAACTCTCAAATTCGTCTATACGAACGAAAGTGAATCCATCACTTCCAAGCCAAGATCATGCTCCATTCGATTCCTAACGGAACCAAGCATATCTCATTAATTCAAGTCAATCTCATGAACATGGATTTATCCTCCAAATCTACAAACAAAGTCTAAGTCTTTCTAGATCTTAATTATGAATCTCGAATTTCTAAGACCCATGCCGAATAACTGGTCAAATATCTTAATCCAACTCAAATCTGTGAAGTTCTAACTCATATTTATCAAGATACATCAGGAACAACACCATATTTGACAAGGAATTCAGTAAAACTCGTAACCCTAGTTGTAGAGAAACCCATTTGGTTCAAACACCAAATCCCACGAAATCAAAGCTTGATCTTTAAGCTACTGGTCTCAAACAACCATAATCTAACTCTTTTTAACTCGTATTCCATCAAAAATGGAAAGATCTGAACCAAAACCCAATTTCGGTCGGAACCCTAGAATACCCAAAATGCATCACAAATCAAAGAAAATAAGAGATTAATAGAAAATTCTTACCTCTAGATCCGTTGTAGAAGCAAGAAGAAACCAAAAAACTCGTAGAGAAGTAGATGAGAAGGTGCTCTGATGGTTGAGACAAGTTGTGACCGAAGAAATGGTGAGTAGGGGTATTTATAGACTCACGGACTGGCATATCGCTTTTCATGGACAGTCGCCCAGAACGACACATCTACGTGCACAGTAGGGTTCTGTGTACGTAGCACCGTCCTCTACGTGGGTAGCATCCCACACAACGTACGTAGACGGTAGATCTAAAGCCCCTCATTCAGATATGCTATCTATATGCGTTTCACCCCTTACTGTGTGCGCAAAAGGCCTCAACATACTCACGGGTCACCCCCAAAGGATGAACAACGTACACAGCAACCCATACCAGGCACACAGACCAAGCTAGGCTCTCGGCCGACTCATCCTCGTCTATGTGCATAGTACTCTGTACTGTGCGCGTAGATAACCTCCAGTGTACGTTGCACTCAACGCACATTTATGGTCAATGTTCAGGCCTCTACTACATGCACAATACCCTGTACTAAGCATATAGATGACCTCCAACGTGCACAACACACGCGGCACAACCTTCAAACTCAAAGGTCAACATCCCAACTCAAAATCACCTCGGAATACCACTAGATTTCGGCTAAAATAAGCGGGATATTATACACCAACCCAAAATTCAGATAGCAACAAGTAGCTCAAATGGGTTATAAATATAGAGAAGTGAGATAAAATGTATAGCAAGTCTTTGCAAAGGTATCTCTTACTTCTCTTCTGATCCGGGGCGTCTATTTATAGCCACTCTTAAGGAAATAGCCTTTGGACCCTCGAAGTAGCCATTGTGAGATAAAACAATTTTTTTCTAGTAATGACGTCACCCTTCACTACGTGCGTTGTTCTTCATCTACGTGCATAGTTATTATTCTACTTGCGTTGTTCATTCCTTTATGTGCATTGAAAATTCTTCAACTTGCATTGCTCTGAATTCCAAAATGTGTAATTTTCACCCAGTGGTGTTCTACGTGCGTTGATTCTCCTTCAATGTACATTATCGTTCTTTCAAAGTCTGAACATCTGATTTTGCATGTGATTTGTGTAAGAGAATATTCAAATTCAAATTTCCAAAAGAGCGTCTTGCTTTTGTCAGCTAGTCCAGCTTATCCTCGTCAACGTGCATAGCTCAGCCATCTACGTGCATTGAGCTTCTCTTTAAAGATCACATCTTTGCCCATCAACGTGTTTTGGTGAACGCTCAACGTGCCTCGGCTTTTGCACATTTTCTCCTCATCAATCTGGACCCACGTCAATGTGCGTTGTACCATATCTGCATGTGTAGATGTGCATAAATATTAATTCCAGTGAAATCTGCTCCTCATCTACGTGCCTTGCTCATTCTCTTCGTGCTTAGGAGACAACTTTTCATGCATCAAAGTACTTTAATGTCTCTTAAAGTGCTTTGTGACCAAATATCATCAAGTTTGCAACTTTGCACCTTTTTCATGGATGTTTTGCATTCATCATCGTCAAAACTGAACTCAACAATCTCCCTCTTTTTGATGATAACAAAACATTCATGAATTTGAACATCTAATCACCAATAACAAACAATATACATCTGCTGCTCTTCTTCCTCTCATAGCTTTTGTTGGGAATTGGTGGCAAGCATCTCATAGATATCATAAACTTTTTCTGCCGTCTTGTCACCAAAATAGTCTCCCGCCGCGATGTCCACCAAAGTTTTCCTATGTTTGTTTAGACAATCATAGAAGAATTGTGTGAGTAATGCCAACGAGAATTGACGGTGGGGGCATTGGCTCAACAACATCTTGAATCTTTCCTAAGCTTTGTGGAATGACTTTCCTTCCAATTAAGAAGAGGAACAAATTTTGTGCCTCAATTTGACTGTCTTTTGGGGTGAGTAATACTTCATCATGAATTTCTGATATACTTCATCCCAAGTCGCTAAAGAGCCCTTCGAAAAATTTATCAACAAAGTTTTAGCTCAATCATTCAAGGTATATGGAAAGCATCTCATCCGAAGCTCGTCTTCCGTCAAACCATGCAGAGGAAATGTTTGGATAGTGGTATAAAATTCCTTAAAAAAGGTGTGTGCGTCCTCTGATGGCAAGCCATGAAATGGTGGCAACATGATGAAGTGAATGGTCTTTAACTCATAATTCCTTGCCGTCGGACTCAAACTTATACAAGATGGTGAAGCTCCAATTACTGGCCTTTGGATCTCTCTCATATTCATGCAACCCGACAATTTATTCCCAACACCTTGAGCTTGGTCAACACTAGCATCCTCAACATCAACTTGAGGTCTAGCCATACCCTTCATCCTTGCTCTCCATTGATTACTTTGGTTCGCCCTTAAAACTCTTTCAATATATGGAATCAAAGGGATAACCTCTTGATTTTCCAAGCTTCTATTGCGTCTCAAAAGCATAAACACCTACAATTGTAAACAAAAACTAACAATTAAACAAAAATAAAAGAAAAGATCACAATTAGAACTCCGTCCCCGGCAACGGCGCCAAAAACTTGGTGATGTCTTACAAGTTCACGAGGATCGTCGTAGTTTTACCTTGAGAGTATCCTTAGGTTTATCGAATCTAGGGAACATGTCTAATTGTGGTCAAATCATAAAAGAAAAGCAAATAAACAAATGATTATATTTTTGGGGTTTTTTTTATTAAAGATACAAATTTAATGAAGGCAAGCAATTGAAAATGAAAAGAGATAAATAATTAATAATAAAGCGTTAGTACTTTAAAGATTTCAATTAAAGAATCCTACTTGCTACATTAATGAATGAGGTTTTGGGAATGAGTGTTCTTTCCACCGAGCTGGCCTAAAGCCTCTCTCAAGGTCATTTATATCATACCTACATTTACTAAAAATGTCCTCTCGGCCTCAATTATCTAAACTAGGTTTATTAAGCCATTAGGGAATTTCATTGAACACTTTGTGGGCAAAAAATATCTCTATCCTAACCATACAAGTTTAATGCTTGTGCGCCTCACTTAGCCTTCATCTCTCGATGCTTCAACTAGGCTTACTTAAACTATAACTATGGTGATCAAGCATAATCATTGTCAAGCATAACAAAACATTAAATCAAATCCATGAGCAATCATTCAAATGAAGACCAATAACACAATACCCATTAAAAAACAACTTCAAATATGGAAATTCATGGCACAAAACAATACACATTCATTAAATAATAAGAATTTATCAATAGTTTCCATCTCTAAGTCCTAACAATAAATCTAAGCTACCATCACTAAAATTAAAGAAAAGCAAAAAAAGAAATAACCATAAAAAATTGAAATTAAGCTAAAAGGATGAAGAGAAACATGAAAGATAGAAGCCAGAAATCCCTCTTCAATGTCACTTTGAAAGAGATTTCCCAAGACCTTCAATCTTTCCCTTGTTCTATAAACCCTAAAAAGAGTTCTTGATTCTAATAAACAAATGTTTTTTATTGAATGGAGAATGAATAACATGAGCCAAGGAGAGGAGTATTTATAGCCCACATATGACCATAAAACCCTCCAACAATTTATGTCCAAAAATGCCCTTGATTGTGCCTTTGGTCCCCATGCTTTCTCTTGCCTTGTCACCATTTTCTTCACTCTGTAAGTTGTCACGACAATGATAAATGGGTGTCATGGCCATGACACAATTATATCCAAGAATGTGCCAAATTCTCCCTTTGTCATGGCTGTAAGAGAGGTCATGACCATTTCTTCCTCACGGCCGTGACACATTTCTGGATGTGTTTCTTCACGTTTTTCACTTGTCACGACTGTGACAACTTTTCCCTTCAACAATCCTACATTTTCTTGAAGCTTCATGGGATTGTTTGGAGCCTTTCCATTTTACATCTTTTTTGCACTATTTTCCACTCATTTTTCTCCTAATTAAATCATCCTACAAATGTCACAAACATCATATCAATTTCACCACAAAAGAATGATTTAAAGGATGAAAATAAGTATATCTTTGCTTGATTTGCTATGCAATTTTAGCATACATCAGCTCATTCTCACTTATCAAAGTAATCACCATCACACTCTCCTTAGGGTTGACTTGAGAAGTACTAGGTAATTTTTCATTTTCCCTATCGGATATGGTTTTGGCTAGCTTTCCCACTTATCTCTCAAGGTTGTGAATGGTAGCTTGTTGACTTTGGACAACTTGATCCACATTTACATCCCTAACTTCAATCTTAGACATACATTGCATGAGCAAATCCTCTAGGGGTGACTTTGTATCTTGGCTAGTTTGTGGGGGTGGTGGTTAGGGTGGTTGTTGTTGAAAGGGTAATGGTGGCCTAGGTTAGTATCTGAGGAGTCCCATGGGTCTAGGTAGATAGATATTGGTGTTTGGATCCTTCCAAGTAAAATTTAGGTTTTATGCCTACCCAGATTATATGTATTTGAGTATGGGTCATTCCTTGGTTGAATATTTGTGAATCCCCTCACAAAATTCACTTCATCACATCCAACACCCACTCCTTGGGTATCCTATAAGTCATTTCATTATGTCCTAACACTCCACAAAAACTACATTGCTCTTTCATTAAGGCATTAGCATCAAGCAACAAATTCATCTTCCTAGACAATTCATCAAGCTTTGAAGTTAAATCAGGAGAAGTGGAAGTGTTTACCTCATGAATTCCCTCTCTTATTCCCCGAACTACTTTCTATTGCGAATTTGTTGCCAACAACTCGTATATGTCATACACCTCCTCGACCGTTTTATCTCCAAAATAGCCACCGGTAGCAGTGTCCACAAGTGTTTGCCTATGCATTGTAAGCCCATCATAGAAAAATTGAGTGAGAAGGGCCAATGAAAATTTATGGTGTGGACATTGGTTTAAAAGCATTTTGAACCTTTCCCAAGCCTAGTCAAACAGTTCACCCTCTATTTGTGAAAATGAGCAAATTTTGTTCCTAAACTCAATTGTCTTTTGAGGGGAATAGTACTTCATCATGAATTTCTCATAAACCTCATCCCATATACCTAGTGAACCCTCCAGCAAGTTGATTAGCCATTGTCTTGCCCTATCCTTTAATGTGTATGTAAAGCACCTCATTCACAACTCATCTTTGGTTAGGTCATGCAGTAGAAAGGTTTGGATTGTGGTTTAGAACTCCCTCAAAAAGGTAAGTGGCTCCGACGGTAACCCATTGTATGATGGCAACATACTAAAATGAATACTCTTCAATTCATAATTCCTAGTCGCCAGACTTAGTGTTATACATGAAGGTGAAGCTCCAATCACCGATCTTTGTATTTCTCTCATATTCATAAGGCCCAGTAATTGTTTCCCATTACTTCCTTGAGCTTGCTCAATTCTAGGCTCTTCACCCTTAACTTGAGGTCTAGCTATCCCTTCCATCCTTGCCCTTCTTTGTTTAGCTCGGCTTGTCCTCAACAATCTTTCAATTTTGGGTACCAAAAGAATAACCTCCACATTTTTCAAGCTTCTAGTGCGTCTTAGGAGTATGTAATACCTGAAAACAAAACAAAACAAAACAAACAAGCAAACAAGAAAAAGTAAACAAAATACCACAATTAAGAACATTGTTCCCATAATCAAAACATGACATTCATGTTAGATCATTAGGCATTCACTTAGTGCAAGTGGGAGATTGTCAGTGATATGCCCCAGCCCAATCATATGAACATTGTCATTTATATTGTTATTTAATAAATATGAGGCATTTCATTTTGGCGTGCGTGCACACACACACACACACACACACATATATATATATTATCATGTAATGCAATAACTTAATAATAGTATGTGCAAGAGTGCTCGATCAGTGAGCTATTACACACTCTTCCAAGGGTGGCTGCTTCTAGGAAAAACTCTTGGCCGTCTCTGCACCTATACCTCCTTTATCACTGAGCAGTCATTTAGGGGCCTTAGCTGGTGATCCGAGTTGTTTCCCTCTCGATGATGAAGCTTATCCCCCATCGTCTCACTGGCCGACCGTGACCCATGTTATTTTTGAGGTCATATCTAGTATTCAGAGTTTGTCTCGATTTGGTACCATTCTCGCAACCCGCACCGAAACAGTGTTTTACCCCCCAAATGTCCAGTCAACTGCTGAGCCTCAACACATTTTAAGGAGAACCAACTAGCTTTGGGTTCAAGTAGCATTTAACCCCTAACCACTGTTTTAAAAATTTAAGATTTGGAGTTATAGGCATGGTTGTGAAACTTTATTAAAATTTAATTGAAATTCTATAAACTAAATTGATGAGGTTAAAAATTGGATTACAACTTAGAGAAAAAATAAAAAGAGAAAAATATTTAACCTTACTTAAAATTTTATTTTGACAAAAAAATCAAATAAGAATTGCCCAAAACAATACAGCCATTACTAGTAAGTGAAACTAAAATTTACTACTTAAAAATAAGATTTCAACTAAAATTTACTACTTAAGAAACACCATTATATTAGAATTTAATGGAAAAATTATAATATGAGAAACTACAATTGAATTATCAAAAATTTGGTAGTATTCTTAGATAAAGTTGTGAGAGATGGCTATTTTGTGCGATTTGTTGCCTGAAATAACCCTGAACTTGCACATTCAAAAACTTTTGTGCCACATGAAAATACATTTTTTTAAGAGTTAAATATATTATCGTTCTTGAAGTATAGTGTAATTTTTTTTTGGTCTCTGAATTTTAAAAAATCTCTTTGACACTCTCTAAAGTCCTTAAAAAGCTCCTATGTAATTCTTAAATAATTCTTCTCCGATTTCTACTAAAGACCACAAATAAATTTTTTAAAACACAAAAACTATATAAAAAATTACATTATACCTCTGTCACAGCAAAGTATTATACCCTATTTTTAATTCCAGCGGAGTTATATCTTACAAGGCAGATTTGTGAATCCAAGAGAGGAATCAAACTGAGTGCCTCAGAATTTAATGAGGGAGAGAAATGGAGAATTAATAAATGCGTGCAATCGGCAGGGAAAATTGGATTCATTTGTTGGTATAGTGTTATCAGATACCCCATTTGCACCCTCTCTCCGTATTAGCCATGGCGATGTCGAAGATTGGATTGACTGCCTGGTTTCACAAAAAGATCGCCGATCCTCTCTACCAAATCCTCCGCCGGTATATATATATCTCTCTCTCTTTCTGATCCATCGTTACTTCATATATTTGTTTTAAGAAAAAGAAGTTGAATTTAAGCGAATATTGATAACCAAATTGAGCTTATAATTGGGTATTCCTTTTTTTTTTTTGGGTTTATTGTTGAAGTTGTTTTTAACGCATTGCAGTGGAACAGAGCCGAAGCAATTGGCGTTCTCTGCGGCTCTTGGAATTACTCTTGGAATTTTTCCGATTTGTGGTATGTATATCTGTTGATGATAATTTTACCATTTGTGTTTGCTTTGATCAAATTATTTGTTATGTTAATCGCCCAGATGATTAATATATCTGTTTATTGTTATAATTCGAAGAGTAATGATGTTCATTGAAGATTTGTATGTCTAGATTGACATAGGTGCGTATTAGAATTAAAACTAGATGATACATAAGCGTATTAGAATTAAAACTAGATGATACATAAATTTATCATTGATTCTTTGTTGTGCAGATGCCATCTGGACTTTTAGATTCAATTGACATTTCAAAGCTGTTGATGCAAATCTTTAGCCAGTAGCTATCATTCAATGCTGAATTAGTTAAATTCTCTGCCTTGACCTTCTTGTAGTTCCATCATCTTCTAATTGGAATTTATCAAATGCCTTGAACCTGCAATATCTGTTTTCATATGCAATCATTGTTCTCTTGATTTCTCAAGGATTATATCATGAAACCAGAATTCTTGGAAAGGTATTGCTTAAAAGAAATTATAAACAGAACTATAACGTTTTCAAAGAGCTAATGGTATCATTCACAGGGGTCACCGTTCTCCTATGTGGAATGGCTATTGCATTGCTCGGGTCTATCTGTCATACACCAAGTGTAATGTTGGCTAATTTTGTTGCCACTCCTATTGAGTTAAGGTATTTCTCTCTTCAAGAAATTATTTAACATTTATATTCATCATTAGTAAGGCTTATGGAAATCTGAAGCTCCTTGTTCACCAGATGAATCAGAATTTGATGAATGTAGCAGTATGTATTAGCATGTTTATGATTTAAGATTAGGCTGCAAATGAGCTAAATATATTCATTAAATGTCACACTTCAATTATGCTAATTGTTTGAATGTAGGCAAACTCTGGAATTGGTTCCGAAACTCATTTTTCTCTTTCTTAAGCTCCATGTTTAAAGTATTTTAGCAATTAAGGTTGCCTCTTCAAATGGGCCAATTTCTTCTGATTAATTAAAGTATTTTAGCAATTTTCCATTGTTAACTTCATCTTTCTGTTTTTACTTCGATTTAATTTTCTGGTTCTTCAAGTCTTATAGTTCCATTCTTGCGCTTGGGTGAAGTTATCTCTGGTGGATCTCATTTTCCATTGACATCTGATGCTATGAAGAAGGTTTTAACTGGGCAAGCTTCACATGAAGTCATATTAAGTATTGCACATGCGGTATGCTCCCTCTCTCTCTTGGACACACACGCAAATAAAATGTATTGTCTTGAATTCATATATTTGTAGAAGAAGCATTCTATATGTGTTTTCTTGAATCAATCAATCCTTCACTGGAACCTACTAAATTGCAATCAGAGTGCTGAACATTCTTTTTCTGCCATGGTATGTCTTCAATTTGTGATCGGCATTATAACTATTTGAGTAAACTGTACCATGGTGAATGGTATCTGAAAGGTTATTAGATACTCTAAAACAATGAAATGATTTTTTAAGCTTAATAAAGTAGTGTTATACACTTGTCATGTTTGGAGAACTCTTACCATAGAAGATGGGCATGAGATTATTTATTTTATTCTCTGTTGGGCCTCCATTTAAAACTTTCATTCATTAGTATTCCTTGGCTCACTTGGTTCTTGTATAAGAATAGGTGACCACTTTGCATGGTTATAATCGGTCTTGTTCCTCATTTTACTAGAAATGAGACCCATAGTTGTGCAGCAAAAACATCTGTTTTGGGGATATATATTTATCAGATAAACTTGGGAGCAATTTGGAAGATTGCTAAGATTTCATTTATTTTACAAACTTGAGTACAGAATTTCACAAATTACACCAAACAGGAAGGACCTAGATATTTGAAAGTCTTTTTTTTTCCTGTTCTTTCAATGATTAGAAAAAAAAATTATCAAACAGAAGGTAAAATTCATATATGATGATCTTGTAGCTGTTGCATAAAAAACCAAAAAGTTGTCCAGGCTTGTGTTTCTGGTCACGTAATTCTAGGACCAGATGAATAGCTTCAAATGAAAAGAAAAAATATATATAGAAGATTATAATTTATACAAGTCATTTATTGGTTATGCATGTTATGATCTCTTTCTCTTTCTAATATTATATCTGTAGATGGAAACCATTTGACAATGGATGATACAACATCAAATTATGGCTTGATGCTGCATTTAGCATATGCTTTGTGCAAGTCACATTGATGTTTCATATGTGACATATTGCTATATCTATGTTGTCTGAGATTTAATTCACTCGAAAAATATTTATATGAAAGCTTTGTTTTTTTTAACCAACATTTTAAAGAAGCTTATAAGTCCTTTTGATGTATTGCCTTGCAGTTGTTGGGCTGGCTTGTGGCTGCCCCCTTTATTTTGGCTGCACTCTACATAATATTTCTGCCATGCTTCAAGGTATTGGTTCGGAAGTTCAGCACTGTACTATCAAGTCCAAAGAAATCACCAACCTTACATCCAGACATCAGACTTAAGGTGCGAGATGTTTGATTAACATTGTTGTTTGTGCCATTTTGCGTGCTTATTCCACTGTCTTGTAAAAGTGGCCAATAACCTAATAACAGCGTATGTACATAGCTATGGCTGAAACTTCAGTGTATATAGATGTTGTAACTACTAAGTTTGTTGTATCCAATTTCTTACCCAAGTTTGTGCTACATTATGAATTGGCTTTATATTAATTTTTTAGCATAATGTTTGAAATTTTTATTACCTTTATCACAACATTCAAAACTTGATAAAAATTGATAATATTATCACTTTTAGCATCCGTTAAAACGGATTTAGTTTTTTCCCGTTAAAGTATTGACATAATGTCAACATTTTTGACACACAGAATTGGTTGTTCACATAGTAGTATTGATGAGAGAAAATTGCCATGTCAACAGAAAATAACATTTTTTGCATATCGTTTAATGCTTTAATCACTTTAATCACAGTGTTTAATAATTTTATTATTTTTGCAAATCATTTAATACTTTTATCACTTTTATCAAAAAATTTTATATTTTTATTATTTTTATCACTTTCGATGAAAAAGATCACACAGCTTTAACAAATGAGAAAAGTAATAATAAAATAAAAAATACCAGTGATAAAGCTTGGTAGACCTTGAGAAAGCTTATGACCGCATCAAATGGTTATTCATTAGAGAAACACTTGAGTTAGTTGGTCTTCCTAGAGATTTCATCCAGCTAATTATGAAATGCATTACAATAGTCAAGATGAAAGTTCTCTGGAATGATGAAGAGTCATAATCTTTTGTGCCATCTCATGGAATTTGACAAGGGGATCCTCTTTTCCCTATATATTTGTACTACGTATGGGGAGACTTGCTCATGTAATTAAGGAGACAGTCAATACTGTCTGTTGGTGCCCATTTAGAATCGGAATGGTCCCCGAATATCTCACTCAGTGGTGGATCCAAGTGGGGTTGGCCGGTGGAGGTATCCATACACCACCCCCTCCACTTCTCACAAATCCTAGATCTGCCACCTCACTTCCCTACAACTTTCTTCGGCACAGACAGCACAAAGGCAACGTTTCTTTAACAATTAACAAATACTAGACACTAATTCTATTTCTCATTCTTTTTCTAAGCTTCATGCTTCCACCAAATCGCAGAGCTGGTCACCACCATCGTTCTCTGCCTTCTTTTCACTGTCGTCTACGTTCCTTTCATCTGTGCTGCCCCCATGTCTTCCAAGTTCTGGATCCGCCACTGATCTCACTTCTTTTTTTAAAAAATGACCTTGTCCTTTCTGGAGAAAGCTCATTGTCTCAAATGAATACCATCATGTTGTGCGTTCAAAAATTCTGCACGACTTCTGGAGCTAAGGTGAGCATAGACAAAACAAACTTTTTTGTTCTAAGAACACGTCTCTTTCTCTTGCTAATAATCTCAGACATGCTAGTAGCTTTGAGAGAGCCAATAACCTTGGAAATTATCTTAGTGGTCCTTTGTTCCAAGGGAGAATTACTAGAGCTGACTACAATCACATTACTGAAAAGGTTTGTGGGCATCTAGTTGGATGGAAGAGTAATTGTCTAAGCTTTGTTGGAAGACTAACATTGATACAATCGGTACTCTCTTCCCTTCATGTCTACACTATACAAACAACCCTTATTCCAAAGACCCTTTGCAAAGAACTTGATGCTTTAACGTGAAGGTTTTTATCGGACAGCTCGGAGAAAGAACGTAAGGTTCACTAATTGAGGGTGGACTGGGCCTATCTTCAATTGCTACTGTTAACAAGCCATTTATGGTGAAATTGGATGGAAGTTCCTTGCTAACTCATCTTCTCTGTGGTCTTAAGTCCTCTGCCATGAATATCTGGGAGGCAAGGAGCCTAATTTTATGCAATCACAGATACATAAATAGTCTCCTTTATTGGGGGGGGGGGGGGGGTTAATGTCTATGTCTACCTTTGTATTAGAAGCCTATTGTTGGTCAATTGTTGATACCGATGACTGGCTCGATGATATTGGCCCTTTTATTAATCATATTATCATTCCCTTAAATAAGATTATACTCCAACTATCTGTTAGAGATGCGTTTTGAAAATTCAGGTAGGAGATTTAGAACTGACATCATTTCTACCTTGTGAATTGCTTCTAAAGCTATATGATGTAATGTCGCCCGTATCTGAAGGTCAATAAGACAAGATTATCTGGAAACACAATAACACGGGTAAATTCCCCTTATCTTTTCTATTATGTTTGTTTCCAATGCTGATGATCCTTCCTGTGACGCTCACAAATGAAATGCATTGGGACTTACTTCGGAAACTTGATTGTCCCCAGAGAATTAAATCCTTTTTATGGCCAAATTCTTTTTATAGTTTAGTGTTAGAGGCATATCACTCTCAAATTCCCAAAGATATAGAAGGCATATTTCCCTCTCTGCTAGTTGTACTTTATGTAATAGCCCTCATGAAACCAGCTTACATGCCTTGTGTGACTATTTGCATGCGACAAAACAGTGGTTCTGTGTTGTCCCTACTGTGTTTCAACAATCTTTCTTCTCAAATGATCTCCAAGAGAGGGTGTGTCTCAACTTGCAAATGTCCAAGCTACAAGTATAGAATATTAGTTGGCCAGTGTTGTTTAGTTTTGTGGCTTGACTTATTTGAGGCTCCAGAAATAAATTTCTTTTTGGAAGCAAATCTCCTAATCCAAGGTTGTACGCCCAGGGTATTCAATGTGCTAAACACTTTATTACTGCTAAACAAATATTAGCTACCCTACAGATGTCTGAAAAGACAGAGCAGGTAGGAGTCAATTGGACAAAACCTCTGGAAGGTACATTGAAACTAAATTTGGATGGTGCAGTGAACATAAACTCATGGTGTAGTGCTGCTGGGGGACTTATCTTATATCTTACAGGTATTGCCAAATGTTGCTTTTTTGTGAACTTTGGATTTACTTTGTTCAGCTTTCTGAAAAGTAATTTGTTAGAAAGTTACTATCTGAGAAGTTACTTCCTAGGAAGTGTTTATCAATTATGCTTGGTTGGGAAAACAACTTTCTAAAAAGTTTGATATTTTGTATTTGTTTAGCAATCACATTTTTAGGGAAGTTTGTTGCAAATGTCTATAATACCCTTGTTATCAAATTCTATAAAAATAATAATAAATAAATAAATTTAAATTAATAATATGAGAAAAACTAAAAAAATATTTATTTTTATTATATAAAATATATCTCCCATGAGAAATAAAGCTATAGTTAATAGTTTATATAATTCTTTAATGAAAACTAATTTTTTAAAAGTTTGACAGAAATCAAGTTATTTAATTAAAAAAATATTTTATATCTAATACATTTCAAAAATATTAAAAATATAAAATATTTTTTTTTACTTCTATAAAAATTGATCTATATAAAATAATCAAAAAAATTATTAAATGATTTATAAATTTTAGAAATAAATAGAAATTGTTAGGAACATAGTATTTTGAGGATATATTCGTAATTATGCATTGTTGGCTACTAAGGAAGTTGAACTTCCTAACCCTCTCTCTTCTTCAAGAAGTTATTTCCCAAGATCAAAGAGAAGTCAAGCAGTTAACTTTCTAGGAAGTTTAATTTTCTTTGTTCTGAACTTCCTAAAAAGTTGCATTTCTCTCACTCATTCACCCCAACCAAGTAAGCTCTTAGGCTTAAATTCTCCCTTCTTTACAAAATTATGGGCTATAAAGCATCGTCTTGAACTGGCTTGGCATAAGGGATACCATAACATTTTGCTAGAATTTGACTCTACCATTGTAATTGATATTGTTATGAACCCAAATTCATAGAAGGGTTGACAACAGGCGTTTGTGCAAAAAATGCAAGAGCTACTAAATTGTCATTGGATTGTCTTTATTATTCATGTTGTTTTAGAATCTAATGGAAGTGCTAATTAGCTAGGTAGACATGGCTTAGATCCACCTTTAGGTTTTTATAAATTTTTACATTTACTAACTGTTTTCTTTTTCAGTTTTTGTGTTCAAACTATATAAGTATTTCCTCCCTCATTGTTATCAATTATTCAGTAATGAATTTATTTGTCCCATTGCCTATTAGGGAGGTCAGCCTAACTAGGTTTCCTAGAGATAATATTACATGCTCCTGAGATCAGTTTAGCTGAGTTGGAGCTCATGTGAGTTGGTATCTTTAAAAAAAATGACAACCCAATGTACAACCATTACCAATCAAAATTCGTAACCTCTAGTCATTTGTCAAAACAAGCCTCCATCAAACTAAAAAAAATCATCTCCAAAGTGGTGAGTAAACCCGACAACATTTAACCAAGGGAAAATAGACTCTTATCCCCCCTAGAGGTGTAAAATTCAAACCGAAACCGACAAACCGAACTGAAACCAGACCAGTAAAAATTGGAACCAAACCAGAACCGAAATCGGCAGACCCAAACCGGAAGATTACGGTTTAGGTTCCGGTTTCACCCCTATAAAAACTGTCGAACGTGATGTTCGAACTGCCGGTTCTAGCCGTTGAAACCAGCGATTCCAACAATCATTCTCCTTTTTATTTTTTTTTATTTTTTCAACTCTATAAATACTTCATCCCATTTCTACCCAATTTATACCATTTCTTTTCTCTCAATCTCTTATACATTCTCACACTGTCTCAAAAAATTATTTTGCTCTAAATTTTTCTTATTAATTATTTATATATTTTATTATTGTAATTACGTTTTCTATATTTTTAAATTTATTTTTTGCAATTACATTTTTCAAATTTCTTCTATTTTTTACTATAGTTTAATTTACTTATTTTGTTATTTCATTACATTTAATTAATATTTGCATATTTATTTTAGAGTAATGAAAAATTTTGGTAAAAATCAAAATTTTGAAAATGTTGAAATTGAAAATATTGGAACTCAAAATAGTCAAACTTAACCAATTTTCACCCAATGAGATGAGGAGGGAGAGGGAGAAAGAGTTTCTAGTTCCGATATTTTTAAAATTCATTTTAAGAAAATTCTTAGGGGTGATAAAAAATTTAAAATTTTTTGTAATTATTTTTCGCAAGAGTACTCGTTCAAATATGAAAGGGGCTATGGAACATTTCAAAAACATATAATAAACAAGCATCTGAAAAAAGTGAGAATGACGATAGGACAAATGTAACTCACCGGATTTGCTTCTTCTTCTTCTTCTTCTTCCTCCTCTCAACCTAGTTTATTTCGTTATAATTATGATGAATCTAGTATGAGTTTTACCCAAATGATTGTTGTTGATCATTTATCATTTAGTTTTGCTAAAAAATTGAGATTTAATAAATGAGTTAAAGAACATTGTCAACCAGTTTATAAACCAATTACTAGACATTTGGTTAGGAAAAATTTGCTTAAAATATATAAAAACCAAAAAAAGGAATTAGTAAATTATTTTCAATCAAATGGTATA
>CAODLS011681101.1:0-13370 GCA_948243855.1 Flueggea neowawraea | reverse complement strand
GTTAATGAACGCACCCTAACATTCTCTAGTTTGCAAGAGCGGACCTTATACCCTTTGAAGGAATCTCACTATCGGTTTAACAGATAAACAGTATATAATAGTAGGTTCGAGTTACTTACCTCGATTCCTATGGAAGTTCTACCCAACTAGCAGCTGAAGACAAATGTCAGGATCGGTTTAATGTTGGTCTAGCGAGCAAACTATGATCGGATTGTAGATCGGAGTGCTTGTCTGTTTCGCAGCCTAAATACCACAACGGATCAAAACCATTGACGGACGAGGATCAAGTGGAGGAATGAGAGAGGTGGCATGGTGGAAGAAGAGTTTTCTTCTTCCTTTCCTCTCTTTCTCACATTTTAGTGGGATAGAAAGAATGACAATTTTCATTCTTCCATTTCTATTTTATAAGCCATTAAAGGGCTTGGGCCCAATGAACCTAATGAACCCCATGGACTTAGCATATGGGTCTTTTGGGCCTATCTCAATTGGTATCAGTTCATTGTCTCGGTTCATACCTTGACCGACCGAATTCGGTTCACCTGTCATGGGCGAACCGCTTTTTTCAACACCCTTCATAGTCTAGTATTTATATGCGAAGTTGAATGATGTGTCAACCATTAATTTCGAAACACAAATATTGCGAAATTTTTAATTTTATTTTTTTCTTTAAAATTTTCAAAATCATCACAAAAATATTAATTTGATAAATCATTTTTAATCAAACAAACCATTATGTTGTTGCTGCAATAGTTTGTTTGTCTTAAATTTAATTTTCTTTTGGGTGTATTTTGTCGGACCGACCTACTGTGAGGTGAAGTGATGGTCGATGGACGAATTCACGTGTGACCAAACATTTATGACTACTGCCCCATCCGATTAATCAACTTGATTTCGGTACATATCGTTAAGGTTTATCTTCAATCTCTTCTATAAGACTATTAATCTATCAAGAAGTTTTTTTTGTTAGGTCTCAACTCAATACGAGGAGGTATTAAATGCAAGCATAAATACCGCTCGATTCGAACTTGGGATGCGTTGCATCAACCATGGTGACTCTACCGGTGGACTACAAGGCCCGTGGTAATCTATCAAGATGTTTAAAATTTCAGAAAAGACACTTATAGATGATAGGAGAGAAGAGGGAGAGACTAGAGAGACCACTTGTCGGAGAGGGTAAGAGTTGAAATTGCAAAAAGACACTTGTAAACAAGGGAAGGAAGGAGAAACTGTGGATGCTCTAATCTCAAGATGCGCTACCACCCTTTATATTGAGGAAAAAATATAGTTACCTTCAGCATTATCAATCGCTAGGGTTGGTCTTTTGGTGCATTATAAACCGCTACGATTAGTCTTTTGGAGGTTCAAACAATTTTAGCCAAAGTAAAACTCCTCCAAGATAACATATTAGAGCATGAATTTTATGATTAAAAAGTTCAATAACATTATGTAATTTCCTTCTTTCTTTTTTCAGATTGTAAATATTCAAACCTTAAAAATACACTATTGATTGTTATCGAGCATATTCTAATTTGAAGAAAAAAAAAGATAAACATTAATTCTATATGGCCTATATACATAGGAGAATTGGCCTAATTTGTGCAGGACATTGGAACAGAAGAATTAATCAATACCTATATAGTCTAGTAATATGAATGTTAGAGTCGTTTTCAAAACTAAGTACTCAGAGAGTTTAGTTTTTTTTTTTGAACTGAGCAGAGAGTTTAGTTTTTAATAGAAGTAGATATAGTATGATTAATTCTATTGTTTCTTTTGGTAATGAATAAATGTTTCCTTCCGTTTAGCCTTAGGTACCACATCACTGGCTAGTCATATCAACTAATAATCAAACTAATTAGTACTGATAAGATTTCAAAAATATCATCATTGATGAATGTACAAGTTGAGTTGATGAGGCCATCAAATTTCAACAGCTTGTAGATACAACAAACCCAAATCAGACGTGAATATGCTTAATACTTTAATAATTAAGGAATCAATGCAACTACATAGTAGAAGGCCAGTAGCTAATGTGATTTACTTATCATTGTTGGTGAAGGTTTTAATTCCCATCTATATAATCAAGTGATTACAGGATAACAAAGCAAAGCCAACTTCTTTGTTTTATCTACCAACCCAACTTTCAGATTTTGCCATGCTATCATTAACAATTTAAACTTGTTCATTTCTTTCGGTGTCGGTATTTTGTACATTGCGATATGCTTAACCACCTAATTTATAAAGATTGGTGGACGACAGTATTAGAGTATTAGTTGTCTTTTTCTCTCAAATTTTCAAGACTTAAGTCTTATCTTTTGACGATTAAATTTTGTTTGAGACTATCATACGTATTACTATATTAACATATCGTCGATATCTATTGTCGTAAGGGTCATTTTTCAGATTCACGGAACTCAGAATAATATATTATGGATTAAATAGGTCCATTTTCAATATTTTGGCAGAAAATTCAAAATTAAGCGCATTATGTCACCAAATATATAAATTACATTTTTAAGCAATCATTTAAAACTTATTTATAATTTTTTTAAAATCTATTTATTTTATAGACTTGTTTGAAACTTGTTTCTTGTTTAAAACTTATTTATATATTGTTTCTAGTTTAAAACTTGTTTATATGTTTTTTTTTTGTTTAAAACTTATTTATATGTTATTTCTTGTTTAAAATTTGTTTAGAATTTATTTAAAATCTGATTATTTTTTGGACTTGTTTACATGTTATTTATATATTATTTATATATTTTTTATTTAAAACTTGTTTAGAATCTGATCATTTTTTGGACTTGTTTACATTTTATTTATATGTTATTTTTTGTTTAAAACTTGTATAGAAACTGATCATTTTTGGGATTTATTTACATGTTGTTTAAATGTTGTTTCTTGTTTTAAAACTTCAATATTTTTGATATCTTATTTATATGTTGAAAACAACATCTAAACAAGATATCAATAACATATAAACAATATATAAAAACACCAAATCAACAACATATAAATTATATATTTATTTATTTATTTATTATTTTTAACATGTAAACAACATATATACAACATACAAACAACAAATCAACAATATATATCTTTTTTATATGAAGTTTATATCTTGTTTATATGAAGTTTATATGTTGAAAACAACATATAAACAAGGTATCACAACAAATAAAAATTTAAATTTGTTTATTTGTTGTTTTGAACATAGAAAGCACATATATACAATATATAAATAAGATATCAATAATATATAACAACATTCAAACAATATATAAACAAAAAAAAATATAAACAACATATTTGTCTGTACAAAATAATGTCCGTACGGAATAAACAAAATGTCTGTGAATCTGAAAAGTGACGCGCATGCAGACCAAATATTAGAATATGTGTCTATAATAAGCAATAACGGACTGTGCAAAATAAATATTGTAAAATTTTATTGATAAACCGTGTAATTACCACATGTTCTAATGATTGAGAACAGGCAAAGTTGGGTTGTTCTTTTGGTTGTGACTGTGAGTATTCAAAGGCCCAACACCAAGGGACTAGAGATCTCCTGGAAGTTGCCATATTTAGCAGTTTGGGCTTGATGGAGATATAGCTCATTGGAACTTTCCCTAATCACTTCACTAGGTGGACTGTGTTTTGTGGATCCGTCAATATGAGAATTTGGCAAGCATGTTGGGTTAAACATTTCAGCTATTAGCTCTCACCTAAAATGAACTTCAGCTCTTATAGTTTCGTATCATTTCATTTTATTTGCTCCTATTGTGAATCTAATTCACAACATTTTAACATTGCGTTGATTTTACTACTAATGAATTACAAATATATTAATTTTATAATTTTTGACTTCATAATTTCTAAAATATGTATTTTTTTCATTTTATAATTTACTTAAATTTTGCAATATACGCTATTAATCTACTAAAACCAAACATCCTAAATGGTTGACTAACCAAGGAGTGGAATCCTTCATTTAAAGTAGGTGCTAGCAGGTGATAATATTTTGAGAATAAATAAGCATTTTACATACATATTGTTGATGAATGGGCAATCCATATCCACCTGGATCATTAGTACAATGATTCCCCACACAAGTCAGACTCTGGTTTGTGTCACTCCGACCTTACTTCATGTCTTCTTTCTTTCTTTATTTTATTTTTAATTATAGGCACACCATTTAAAGTTTTGTCTAGTTGTTTTTCTCCAGAACAAACCCAGCATCTGCATCACGGAACTCCCCATCATTTTGCAGTATTTTCCATTACTTCATTTGCAACATCTTCTTCACATTGAAATACTTCAAGTCCATTAATAAATTTCCCATCAATCATCCTATTGTTTTATCCAAAAAAAAAAACAACTCAATAAATTGAGGGAAAAATTAAGATCCTAACCCTTAGCCTCAACTCCTAATAATAAAAATTACGACAAACATGTTCTAATATGAAGTTCTTATGATCTTTTTTGCATAAATATTTTGAAATTGTCTTTACTTTTTTGTTCTTGTTTTATGGAATATCTGGGAAAGCTAATTGCACGTTGCCTTGGCACATGCAACCACTCCAACGACCAACAATTGCCGATGGAACTTTTCATATAATTTCTTGTCACTGCTTGATCATTTTCAGGTTCATGTTGGTTTGTTAACTTTTCAAATTGAAAAAGAAGATCGTTTTGATTGCATTTCTTGACATTAATGTTCTGTTGGCGTTCTTTAGAACTTAAAAACAAAAATGTTCAGAGCTCAGGATAAGCCTATGGTCTATTGATTTTTAATCTGAAATTTAACGAATTGTAGAGTTTTTAGATGGCCTGTATACTTCCTTTCTAAATTTAAAGCCATTTTAAATTTCTAGAAACAAAGTATAGATTTGAATTTTCTTTCTTAACTACATGTTCTAAATCCAAAATGTTCATTCTGAAGGTAAGTTTTCATTCAACTAACAATGTGTTTGGTATAAATAAATTCCACTAAATTTTGTGGAATTCATTTGTAAATCTTAATTTTTATCAATTTTTTGTTTGGTTTGATTTTTCAAAATATTTAAATCCTTTATTTACAAATAAAAGAATTGGTTTTAGTTAAATTTTGTTCATTAGTCAATCCTATCAAAAGAGGTAGAATTTGCAAATGAATTTCACACATCTATCAATTTGACAAAAATTACCCTTACACCACACTTTAAATCTACAACTTAAATATCAACTATAAGAACATTTTTGTAAATAAAAGACAAATAATTACAAATTAATACTCATTTCAAACACAAAATTCATTTACAAATGAAGAATTCAACAAAAAAACTGCCAAAACAAGCAATAGAACAATCTGAATAAGAAAGAGAACAATTACAAATGAACACAGAGATTGACGTGGTTCAATCAAAGTGATCTACATCCACGGGCAAAGAACTAACAATTCTATTTTCACAATTGAAAAACGACACATACACCTTCTAAGTTCCATATATTTCCCCAAGCCACCTATTTATAGAGTTTACAACAGTTCTAGTTACTATAGACCAACTATAACCCTAAAACACATTTAAAACAATAAGACACAACCCATTTAGTCTTAACCCATGTTTTACTAGAATAGCTTCGACATATTACAAAAAAACATTAATTTAACTCAAAGAAACCAAAAATATTAATTCATTTTCAAATAAAATTACTCATATATTTTATTTTATTTCATTTACAAATGAAATGAATTCAAAATTCATTTGATACCAAACACTATGTATTGTATTTTATTATGAGAAATATGTATTTTGTGTTATAAACGAAGGTAACGAGTTTCTCAACCCTTACTAAATATCATTATTATTGCCACCTGACTTACTCACAAGTTCTAAAACTATAGGCTTCGGTATATCGAGTATTCACCAAAACTATGTCTGGATTTCTTGAGTAGAATGAAAAGTTTGGAAGTTTTAATTATAATAAATTTTGATGTATTGAATTTGTCAGAGGGACTAATTATAAAAAAGATAGACTTTTTTTTATCAATCACAGTTAATAATGCTTTGTAATGTAATCAATTTGTTTAACAAAAGGAAGTACGGACATTGGTGCCATAAAATTTGCACAAGTAATTAGATGTCGTTTAGCAAGAAGGAAATGACACACAGCCCTAAAAATAGATGGCAAAGGCTACAAATCGGTGTTTGAGAAATTCGACACATTACAATATGTTTAGTTTAGAGAGTCGATGAGTTTTAAGTATATAAAATAGCTTTTAGAGGAGGCAAGTTTATGTGCTGACCACAAAAAGAAAACCAAGTAGTATTAAACAACGGAACAAAACCAACTGTATATTACTCGTAGACGACATATATTATGCAGTGGTCCTGAAATTGTTCGTTTTATAAGGTCTCAATCGGAGAAGGATGGTGAATCCAAACATGACGGCGCAGAAGATGAAGGTTTGGTAGGTTTAGTTCATTTGGTTATGCAGCGAGGATGAAACATTCCATGTCAATTTGACTTAGAGCATGTTCGGAAAAATCAGTATTTAGCGCCAAAAGTATGGTAGTGAATTCCCTTATTATTTTTTCTTGTTGTCTTGGTCTATATATATGTCTTTCTTTGTTCAATCATCTTATGATGTGCTAACTTATCAATGAATGATCCATTGATCCTTTTGTTATAAAAAAATGGCTAAAAAAAGTTTAAATTAAAAAGTAAATTTTCTAAAAATTTCTTAAAAAATAACTTACCGAGCCATTAGTAGTTCTTTGTTTCTTTATATTGGCAACCCTTCACTCTTTGTAGAGAATATGACTTAAATACCAATAGAGTAGAGTATAAAGGTAGACAATTAACAGTTCAAATATTGATTATAAGATAAACCTACCAAAAGAAGCTAGAGACAAAATTGCACATCTTCTTTTTCTTTTTATTTTATTAAGAACACATAATCCTAAGTTAACATAATCGAGCTCAACATGAAAAAGAAAGATACGAAAATTATATTTTACTACTTTCATGACAATAAAAGGTTTTTTTTTGGCTTGGGAAGTTAATTTATTGAAAGCATGAAGGATTTTGAAAAAAAAAAAGAAAAAAAAATACATGGAGGAGAGGGTGGGACGCATGGATTGGTGGGCAACCCCCCCCCCCATTTACACCACTCTCCATCATACACCTCACCAATTCTTTCCCAAATTTCCCGATTACAATTCTATCTATATCTTTTTCCCTAATTATCTCCTATTTTTCCCCATCAGTTATCTTAATTAATCACCAACAAGTTGATGTCTTTATTCAATTTAATTGAAGAAAAAAAAAAGAAATGAAGTAATTATCCTTTCTGGGTTACCTTCATTATTATCACTCCAAAGGACACATTACTCTCTCTCTATCTCTCTCTTTTCCACACCCACAAACAAGATTCCGAAAAACGACAAAAATTCTGGAACCTCCTGAAATAAAATTAAAAAAATGAAATTAAACACTTATTATTATGATGGTCGGTCTCATTCATTCATTCATTCATATATTACAAGCAAGCAAGCTTCAGCTTAGGGTTTTGTTCTGTTTTCTTTTATCATTTGAATTACAGGAAGAACCTCTCTATATAAACTCCTCTCTCTTGTTGTTTTTTGGGTTTATTTTAAGACTCCCCATGTAGAATTTCAAGTTCCAAGAGAGAGTAAAAGCAAGTAATTTGTAATATAAGGGATATGGTGAGAGACAGATACAGTTCATCATCGTCATCATCAACAACATATAATAGAATTATTAATGGAGGAGGAGGAAGTGGTGGTGGTGGTGAATTGATGATGATGATCAATAACACTAGTAGTAGTAGTAGTGTAAGTAATAAGCCTGCATGGCTTGAAGGATTAATGGCAGAGACGTTCTTTGGGGGTTGTGGGGTCCACGAGAATCGGAGGAAGAATGAGAAGAACGTCTTTTGCTTGCTTTGTTGCCTCAGCATCTGCCCTCACTGTCTTCCTTCTCATCGCTCTCACCCTCTCCTCCAGGTACTACTCCACTTCATTTCACTTCTTTTTTTTCTTCTTCTCACTAATTTCTGGAGGGTTTCTCTTTTTTTTTTTTTTCCTTTCAAAAACATGATTGTTATTATTTTGATCAACAAGTTCATATCTTTCAAGTTGTTTTCAGCTTAAAGTGTTGTTTTTTGGACATTTCACCTCCAATTCCTTTGTGGGTTGTTGAAAATTCTTTGAAATTAAGACAGAAACTTTGATTTTTGTTTTGTTTTGTGCTTTAATTTTTTTTTCTTTTGTGAAGATATATACTATCATTTTTGGCAAAGTTTCTTTGCTGAACTGAACTCCAGGTTCCAATTCCTTGGTGGGTTTTATAAAATCTATAGACTTAATTACTTACATGCAGAAAAATCTCTGATACCATTCTGCTGAATCCAAATTTTACTCCATTTTTTTTTCTTTCTAATTCTTCTTTGAAAATTCAAGAATTACGTTCCTTCTCTAGCAATCCAGCACAAATGAATCCTTATTTTTGTAGAATTTATTTGTCTTCTCTTTCTTATGATTCTTTGAGCAAACTTTGGAACCAACAAGAGCCTTCAAAAGTTTTAAAATTATTATAAGTTTTGTAATTTGATTGTTTCAATATGTTCCACAAATAGGTTATCATGTCTCCCTTGATTCCCACTTCATGGACTTTGTCTGTTTCCCATATATGGAAGATTTATTTTCTATCCATTTTCCTGCAATCCTTCTCACCTGTTGCTTTCATGGAAGGTGAAAGTTTGACCATATTTTATATATTTTTGTCCATTTTTTAACTCATTCATTATTATCTTCAAAAAAAGGAAAAACAATTCTAAATTTTCATAATTCAATATTCCTCTTCTGAGGGGTTGGTTTGGTTGCCAAACTTTATCACCTAAATTTCCAGTTAACGTGGTGAAAAAATTGGAACTTCATTTTTCGTTGATTAATAATCAATTATTACTGTGCTTATCTGTTCGGGCTCGTTCCATTCCATCTTGAATTTTCAAGCCAATGGGTTTAGTGGGAACAAAATTGAGGTTTTTGTTATTGGATAAGCATAATTGAGAGTGAGGTTTTTGTTTTTGTTACATCTGATATTGATAATTGAAGTGAACTTTTGATGCATGAAAGATTGTTTGGGAGCTAGTCTTTGCAAACAAATTATAAGTAATTTTAATGAAAAGAAATTATTATAATTGGGCGGAATGAATTATTATATGTTAATTAGGTGTGTTTGTTAACAATATATACGTATTGTATATTAACTGTTCAACTATATATATTGTAAAAATACGGCATGGTGTCAATTTTCCATACAATCTAGCTATATTGCAATCTAACCCAAACAAACTCCCCATGCTATCATATGTCTGATCTATTATTCTAGAAACAAAAACAATGTCACTGTGGCAGGTGAGAAGATATGTTTATCATGATGTTATTAGACTGGGTGACCTGGAGAAGTTAATTGATTGTTCTTTCATTCAGGTGCTTCTCTCTTTCTTTTTGTTCATTTTCTAAGAGAATACAAAATGAGCAAAATCTTACTCTATTTTTATGTCTAACTCTCGTTAAAAATCGAATTCTCGATTCTTTAATCAGTTTTTTTTTTTTAAATTTTTGACAGCCCTATACAATTAACAGTGCAAAGGTGATATTCTTGAATCAGAGGCCACAGTCAAGGCCATGTAAGGGCTCTACAAATATTTGTTTGACTTGTGACAGGATTCTTCAAGAGCCATTCCACTTCTGTTCTCTCTCTTGCAAGGTCCATTTTTCTTTCTTTGATTAGTTATTTTGTGGGTTCTGCTTCTTCGTCAATTGGGTCTTCTCTTTGTTGCACTTCTAGGAAAATAGTTTCCATTCAAGTAATTTCTTTTACTTCTTCTAGTCAGATGCATTATCATGCCTAAGTCCCACTTTGATGTGACATTATTCACATTAAAATGCCAAAATATTTTTTTTTTCTTTTCGTCAAGATTTTGTGCCTTTGTTTTTTTAAAAAATGTGATTTGCTTTACTTTTTAACTATAAAATTTACTAAATTTATCAAAATCTACCTTTGTTAAGGAAGTTAGCAAGTAACATATGACACAAATTTCTAAAAGTAATATTATTATTTGTACTTTTTAACATTCACAAACGTGTTATCTAAATTAAACTTAAGATCTTTTGCACTGAAGACGATTTATATATTTATTTAAAATGGGTAGGGGTTGATGTAATTAGAAGGGTGTCCCACTTGGCTTTCTTGTTATATTCTTCATTGCATTATTTAACTTGGAAATGACACACCATGCAGGTTGATCACATGGTGGATCAAGGGGAGGACCTCTCGGCCATTCTATTCAGAATTGATGAATCAAAGTTTGCTTTCTCACAATTTGAGGGATTGAGGATGGACAGCTCTGAGATCATTGATGACGATGGTCAAATTACTCCCAGCTCCATCTTGGAGGACCCAATCTTGCAATTCAAAGCCCCATCCTACTCCAATGACACCATGGGCAATTCAGGGATTTCACAGGAACAACCTGAGATGGTTATGAAGAAGAAGAAGAAGAAGAAGACAAAGAAAGGAAGTGGGTTTCTCCCTGGAATTGATTTCCCATTTGGCGGCAGAAGGAAGGGTGCACCTCATAGGGCTCCTCTTTCTTAAATAAACATTAATATTTCCTAAACATTCAAATAAGAAGGAAAAGAAAAAGAGAAGGGTTAATTATGATCAATAATATAGATCAATAGTTTAATTTGTATCAGTACTTGCTTGGTAATTGGTCTGGTCTAGATTAATTAAATCCTAAGTAGAATTTGTCTTATGAGTATGCAATGAGGTTAATTTCCATTACTGACCTTAGGTGGGTTTGGGAAGAGGGTGTAGTTGAAAAGTAGGTAGCTCTTGAATCCACCAATTTTGTATGGATGTAATGGAAATTGCAAGTATATAATATGTTATATGCAAAATTTTACTTGTTTTCTAGCTATTTCCCTTAAGGTGATATTAGTTTTGAGCCTTGTTTTGTATTATTGCAAGCACACGATCAATGAATGCGATTTAATTTATTCACACTAAAAATCGAATTTTTAATTAATAATTACTGATTAAAACGGTTGTAACTTAATTTAAAGGTACTTCCCATAAAAAAAATCAAATTCATTTTATAGATGCCATGCATGAATTTCTATTGGATTTCTGTTCTTAAATGGCCGACGGTTCAGCAACAAAAGAATTAATTAGAAGGAAGAAGGAAAAGCCAAGAGGGACGAAAAATTAAAAAAAAAACAGAAAAGATAATATGAAAATACAGAAGAGGTAAAAAGGAGAGAGAGAGAAAAAGAGTAGTATTACAAGTGCAGAGTCAGAGAGTAGTAAAAAGGAGAGGGTCAGAGAGTGACAGGGTGCAGGTGGTCTCATGCATGATGCGAGCTCGTACAGAGAGAGAGAGAGAGAGAGAGGTGTGTGTGAATTCCAAGTTCTTTCTAACAGACAAAAAGGAAACAGTGTGGACAAAAACACTCCCTCCTCCTCCTCCTCCTCCACCCACCACCACCGCCACCGCTCCGCTCCCTCTAATTAAAAACACCATCATCATTTCTCATCTGTACCTTTTGTTTTATTTGTTATTTGTTTATTTTTCCTTACTGCTCTATCCCAGCAACTCCGTACTACGACTTTCACTCCCTCATTTCCATTTTTAATTTTTTCTACGTCCTCCTCTAACCTGTTTACCAATAGAATTTAGTAGGTAATAGTTTTTTTCAATAATTAAAAGTCCATTATCAATAGAATTTAGTAGGGAATAGTCTACCAAATTAAAGGCAGAGAGTGGGAAGGGATGGTTGATGGGAAGATGTGTTGGAAGCATGAGAGAAAAGAGAAGGGGTCACATGGGTGAGGTTTCCGAAAATAAACACAAGCAAAAGCGAAGTGCATACCTTACTATAAAAAGAGGGATGAAAAGCAGGCAGAAATACGTGGCCGAACCCCAATGCACGACATACCTCTGAGTACACTCCCACTTCATCACCTATCTATCTATCTATCTATCTATCTGTCTATATATATACCTTACCATACTATAGAGTATAGTATATCTCCCTATTCTATTATTGCCTGCCCAGAGAATTTATTTTTGTGTGCGTAGCTCTTACCTTTTTTTATTTTTATTTGCATCACACCATAATGTTCCATTCTCCTATATGCCCACGTGCCACTCATACTTCTTCCTCCAATCATATATACTCCTCCTGCTCTGCTCCTCCAACCTCTTCCCTACCTCTTCCATGTTGCTATTTTTTTATTGTCCAAATATATATATATATATATTTGCTATATCTTCCATTTGAATTTAGACAGAATAGCAGAGTAAAATATGTCACGTATTGATCATATTACACTATGAACTTGTTTAGCACGGCTAACATATAACATATATACACTATCTCTGGTGGTTGATCACGAAATTGCTGTATGAAATGATTGTAAAAAGAGGATTAGGTGAAGTTGGGGGAACAAATCCCATGGGCTTGAAAGATGGAGTGCCATACACAGCTTAGAGAGAGCATCCCAAGGCAAATAAAATAGTTGACTGTATTTTGTCTTGTCAACACAAAAAAACATGCTTATTTGGGTCCACCCAACCCAAGTATGAGTCAAGAGTGAGTAAGCATTTTTGTGTGTGTGAGTGTTTCAACTTTCAAGGTTGGGAACAAATCGAGGAGATCTTTTTTTTTCCTTTTGAAATCAGATCGAGGAAATCTAAAACATCTGTTCTAGCTGATTATTTTCATTGATGTCATTATGCTTGTTTGTTCGTTGCCCTCACTTTAAGAATTGTACCAATTTTCTGCTATATTCCTATTTCATATACACTATTCCAAAATATTATATTTATTACATAATTTTTATACATTCTTTTAGGCTTAATACATAATTTATCCCTAAATTTCACTTCAAAATTTTTTTCAATATATTTGAATCTCAGAATTTTTCAGTTTATCTTTAAATTATCACTCTTAAACGTAAAAAGTCATAAAAGAATAAAAAAAATCTCTTAATAAACCAATGACGAATTAAAAAATTAATAAACTATCCAGTTTAATCAAGTTTAAGAGATAATTAAAATAGTTTAAATAAATTCAGGAGGTAGTTGAGACAGTTTAAACAAATTTAAAGGATAAATTGAACACTAAAAAAATTTAAGACATCAGTAGAAAAATTCGTACAAATTTAGAGGGTAAATTATGTATTAGTCTTTTTTTATAAACAAGCACGCTACGCTCTATATTGAGCTGAATGAAGATACATCAAACTTTATTTTTTTTCTTTCGGCACTTATCAAACTGTAGTTTTTGTTGTGA
>CAODLS011680999.1:0-11175 GCA_948243855.1 Flueggea neowawraea | reverse complement strand
CCAACCACACTAGAGTAAGGCACACTTTTCATATACTCCACCTCCTCATCAGTGCTAGGGAATGTATTATGATGAAATGTAAAATATGGAGCCAATGGAGTGCTCACCGGTTTAGAATGATCCATGTGGAAAGCCTGCAGTAACTTCTCAATATATTTATGTTGTGAAACATACAACAAGACTGTATTTCTGTCTCTCCAAATCTCTATCCCCAAAATCTTCTTGGTTGCAGCCAAATCCTTCATCTCAAACTCACTACTCAACAACTATTTCAGTTTGTTAATTTCAACTTGGTTTTTAGCTGCAATCAACGTGTCATCCATATATAGCAACAAATATATCAACGAATGATCAGACAATGTCTTTAAGTAAACACAACTATCATACTGATTTTGCATAAATGCATGAGAGATCATAAATGCATCAAACCTCGTATACCACTGCCTAGGTGGTTGTTTTAACCCATAAAAGACTTCTTCAACAAGCACATATGATCTAGTTTTCAAGATCAACAAATTCCTCAGGTTGTTTGATATAAATTTCCTCCTCAAAGTTTCCATGTAGAAAAGCATTTTTAACATCAAATTGCTCAAGCTCCAAGTTAAAAACGCTTACCATGGCTAGGAGAACTTGAACGGTTTTATACTTCACAATCGGTGAGAACACTTCGTTATAGTTGTAATCCCTTGCTCAATTTTGCTTGAACTTAAACACCTATACATTGCATGTAAATATTCTACATGCATTGCATATGCATTTCATAAAATAGAGTCCAATAATTATAATTTGAATTTAGATGCAAAGATAGGAATTTATGTAATTAGTCAGAAAATAATTACTAGCTACAATCGTGTCACCGAGATAAACGTCAATCAAAATTATAATATCAAAATTATGATTAGAATTGAAATATTTTTCTTAATGTATGTCAAATCGGATTGGAAGCATTAAAGTCTTGAATAAAATATGCGACAAATAATAAAAGAAGAACAACTATGAAAATAGGACTAAAACACAAAAGTGTTTTATACGGGTGCCAAAAACCACCTAAATACTTATCTATTTGGATGATTAGTTTTACTTTAAGACTAACAAATTCTTTGAGTTTTTATAATAATTTAACAACTGTACATTTAACATTAATTGAGATAATAGCAAAAGAAAAGAAAAGAAAAAAAAAAAGAAATAAGTTGAGTCAGCAATCATCCACCGAGGTATATATGTATGGCTCATCTTTCTTTTCTCTAAACTCAGACAACACCTTCAAACTCTTACCATGAACAATATCTTATCTATACCAAAATTTCACACGAAGGCTCTCCTCATCATGCAATCAAGTTCTGTTGTTTACTTTCAGTTCCGTCTGATTTTCATGGTGCTCAACCATCCACTGGTGGTCTGTGAATTTTGAATTATTTGGCACGACATCCAGGTGAGTGCGATTGCAGCTCTAGACACATAGGTTGTGTCTTCTAAATCTATATGTTTTTTATGTGCCCAACTTATGTCTGTAATCTTACTAATCAATAGATCAACTAAATCTAAAATCCGATTATGTGTTAATTAAATAATCAACACCCTGTTTTCTGAAATACATATATTTTGTAAACTAAGTTCTGCTTCTTATGCCTGTCTACTCTGTTTATTGATAATATATATTTTGGTAATGAATAATCTGATGGAAAATGAGTACAACTTTTGATATTAACTATTTTAATTATTATATTATAAATCCTCAATTCTAAATACTATATATCATAATTAGTAATTTATATTCTAAATATTATATTATATATATCATAACATACCTTGTAATAATTCCAAATATTAATTGTATGTCTTGTATATAATTATATATATATACGTATATATTTAATTTAAAATATGATCGGTTGTATGTCTAATAAATATATGTTTGATTCGTATGCAAGTTTGCTCTAAACACCTTTGATAATAAAATATGAATATCTGCTTTGATTACATTTGTTTTGTATATTTGAATATGCTTACGTGTGTTTTGTATATTTGAATCTCCTTATATTCTATCAAGTATTATGTCTGCCTTGTATGTTTGAATTTTTGGAAATATATATATTAGATATTCTAACTCAGACTCGGGACACCTAGCTACGAGGTAGAGTAGCCTTTGACATACCAATGCTCTATCACGGCCCTAGTTATCAGGGCAATATGGTGACCCATGTGTGCCACACAACACACGTGACTCTGTCTGTTTTCTGGTGGCATCAGTTCATACATTTGCTTCTGTTTCTATCTACTTCTGGTCTCATATCTGGTATTTATTAAAATAATTGTCTGCTATATTTTTTAATGTATAGTTTGTTGAGTTCGGTTTTGATAATGATGAATGGAAAAAATCCATGAAAAAGGTGCAAAGTTGTAGACTTACTAATATCTGGCCATAAAGTACTTTAAGAGTCATCAAAGTACGTTGATGCATGCAAAGCTGGCTCCTACGAACAAAGAGAAGGAGCAAAGCATATAGCTAAGAAGCATATCTCATTGGAATTAATCCTTACTTATCTACGCACGCAAAAGATTTCACTACGCACGTAGATGACTTTTAGATTGATGAAGAAAAAGACTACGACACACAAAGGCATGTTTAGAAGAGTTGAAGGCGCGTAGAAAAGAAAAATGTAAAGAGTTACTCTAAGCACGCAGAACATAATGCAACTCACGTGGACGAGGATGAGCTAGACTATCTTACAAATCTGAGACGCTCCTCAGGAATTTGAATCTAAATATTCCCTGGCACATCTCGTGAAGAATCAAAGGTGCAATCTTGAAGATAAGACGAAAATGCACGTAGATGGAGGAACAACACACATAGCAAGCCACTAGTTGAAACATTGTATATTATGGAATTTAGATCAAGGCACGTAAAACGTGGTACAAAGCATGTAGATCATGAGTCTACGCACGTAGAAGAGAAGCAAAGCATGTAGATGCTGATCCACTCAAAGCCGAGATCACTTGAGTTCTTGTAATGTACGTAGACTTGTTATCAAGGCATGCAAAACTCAGATGGAACAAGGTATTATGCACGCAGATGGTGGGTACGCATGTAGAAGGCAGTGATGTCATTACTGGATAGAATTTCTGTCTGATTCACAATGGCTACTTCGAGCTCCAACGACTATATTTTTACAAGTGGCTATAAATAGATGTATCTGAACAAAAGGACATACAGAGAAAAACAAGAGATACTTTTGCCAAGACTTGTTATTCATTCTATATATAATCTTTACCTTTTTTGATATATTCACTTGCATTTACTGTTGGATTTGTGTGAACTTGTTTTGCTATATCTTTGGGTTGATTTTGTAGTAAGCAAGGTCATTTGCTTGGGGTAGTTAGGTTTCCTTGTTGAGCCTTAGAAAAACAAGAGTGGTTGCTAGTGAGCCTTAGAAAACTAGTGGAACGGTTTGCTAGTTAAGACCGTAAAAACTAGTGGTTCGGTTTGCTAATTGATCCCTCAGAAACTAGAGTTTTGATTTACTTGTTTTCTCCTAAAAAAAAGTGGATACGATTTTCTAGTTGAACCCATAAAAACTAGGGATTCAGTTTGCTTGTTGAGCTCGCAAAAACAAGTGTGTAACGGTTTTCTTATTGATCCCGTAAAAACAAGGTGTAACGATTTCCCTCCACTCGGAAGTGAGGAAGTTAATGGATTGAAATTCTTGGAAGGATTCTTAAGGAGTGGATGTAGGTCAAGAAGATCGAACCACTATAAATTGAGGCTTTGTTTTCTCTCTCCCTTACTCCCTTTACTTTACCTTGCATTTGATTGATTTTGTTTATGAATTGGTTGTTTTATTGCTTCAGTATTAAACTTTGATTTTGTTTGTAAAATAACTTTGTTATCTATTTTGAATTGCAAAAATTTTTCAACAAAGTTTTGAAATCTTTAAAACTCCAATTCACCCCCCTTTTGGATGCCATTCTATTGCTTTTTGGGACCAAAACTGTGTTTTCAATTGGTATCAAAACTTGTGCTCTTGATATTATTTTTGGCATAACATCCAAAGAGATAAACATCCCAAAAATAGCATTTCTTGATAGCATTCATAGGTATGAAGGTTTGGTCATTAATAGAGATCCTTTCTTTGATGGCAGTGACTATACATACTGGAAAACAAGAATAATGATATTTCTCAAGTGTGAAGCCAAAAAAATATAGGATGCTATTGAAAGTGGTCCATATGTTCCAAAGCAGACAGTAAATGGTGTTGAAAGGATCAAACCAAAGGAAGAATGGACAGATCATGACAAAATGATGATGCACTCTAACAAAAAAGCTATGCACATACTTTATTGTGGATTAAGCAAATCTTGGTTCAACAAAGTCAAGCAATGTGAAAATGCACATGAGATTTAGAGGACTTTGGAGATCACTTATGAAGGCACATCACAAGTCAAAGAGAACAAGATCTCCCTCCTTGTTCATAACTACGAGATGTTCAAGATGGAGGAAGAAGAATCCATTCAAGAAATGTTTGATCGATTCAATGATTATTTGATGTTTTTGACATACTTGTATTGATTTATTGAATTGATTGAAAATGTTGATTTTTTGATCTTCATAGGGAGAGATATGTTATACATTGTGTTGATAATGCATATTTGATATAATTGATTGCCTTGCTTAATTCAATTTGTTAATTGCATATACTATTTTTTTGAAATTCAAAAGGGGAGTTTTTTTTACTTCCTATGCATATTTTGAAACAAAAAAAGGAGTTTTAATTCCAAAAACATTTATTTGAAAAGATGTTTTATTTATGGGGAGCTAAATGTGCTTCATGATTTTCTCATATTTTCTTTTAAAAAAGGGGAGAATGTTTATTTTACTTATCCTTTTTGATGATACAAAAAGCGGGAGAATATGGCATGAATTTGAAATTGTATTGTTTACTGCTTTGATAATAATTGATATCAAATGTGCTTCAATGTGTTTATGTGTTTCATCAATTGGTATCTTTGTCTCTTTGAACATCATATAGTATTGAGTTAGCTAACCAAGTGATAAGGACTGAAATCATTGATCAAATTGTTTGTTATTGGTGATTAGATGTTCAAATTCATGAATGTTTTGTCATCATCAAAAAGGAGAAGATTGTTAAATTTGGTTTTGATGATGATGAATGCAAAACATCAATGAAAAGGTAAAAAGTTGCAGACTTGCTGATATCTGGCCATAAAACACTTTAAGAGTCATCAAAGTATGTTGATGCATGCAAAGTTGGCTCCTACGCACAAAGAGAATGAGCAAAGCAGTTAGATAAGAAGCATATCTCACTGGAATTAATCCTTACTTATCTACGCACGCAAAATATTTCACTACGCACGTAGATCAATGTCAGATTGATGAAGAAAAAGACTACGACATGCAAAGGCACGTTGAGAAGAGTTGAAGGAGCATAGAAAAGAAAATGTATAATCTTTAAAGAGTTACTCTACGCACACAGAAGATAATGCAACTCACATAGACGAGGATGAGCTGGACTATCTGACAAATCTGAGACACTCCTAGAGAATTTGAATTTGAATATTCCCTAATACATCATGTGAAGAATCAAAGGTGCAATATTGAAGATAAGACGGCAACGCACGTAGACGGAGGAACAATGCATGTAGGAAGCCACTTGGTGAAAAATTGTATATTATGAAATTCAATTCAAGGCACGTAGATCATGAGTCTATGCGCGTAGAAGAGAAACGAAGCACGTAGATGCTGATCCACTCAAAGATGAGACCACTTGAGTTCTTGCAATGCACGTAGACTTGTTATCAAGGCACACATAACTCAGATGGAACAAGGTATTACACACGTAAATGGTGGCTACGCACATAGAAGGCAGTGACATCATTACTGGATGGAGTTTTTGTCTGATTCACAATAGCTACTTCGAGGCTCCAATGGCTATATTTTTACAAGTGGCTATAAATAGACGTTTCTAAGCAAAAGGACATATAGAAAAAAACAAGAGATATTTTTTCCAACACTTGCTATTCATTCTATCTCTCATTTCTACCTTTCTAATTTGAGGTATTCACTTGCATTTACTGTTGGGTTTGTGTGCTCTGGTTTTTGCTATATCTTTGGGTTAATTTTGTAAAAACCAAGGTCATTTGCTTTGGTTAGTTAGGTTTCCTTGTTGAGCCTTAGAAAAACAAGAGTGGTTGCTAGTAAGCCTTAGAAAACTAGTGAAACGGTTTGCTAGTTAAGCCCGTAAAAACTAATGGTTTGGTTTGCTAGTTGATCCCGTAAAAACTAGAAGTTTGATTTTCGTGTTTTTTCATAAAACCAAGTGCATATGGTTTTCTAATTGAGCCCACAAAAATAGGTGTGTAACAATTTTCTTGTTGAGCTTGTGAAAACAAGGTATAACAGTTTTCCTCCACCCGGAAGTGAGGAAGTTAGTGGATTGAAATTCTTGAAAGGATTCTTAAGGAGTGAATGTAGGTCAAGAAGACCTAACCACTATAAATCGAGGTTTTGTTTTCTCTCTCCCTAACTCCCTTTACTTTACCTTGCATTTGATTTATTTTGTTTGTGAATTGGTTATTTTATTGCTTCTTTATTTAACTTTAATTTTGTTTGTAAAAGAACTTTGTTATCTGTTTTGAATTGCAAAAGTTTTTCAACAAAGTTTTGAAATCTTTAAAACTCCAAATCACTCCCCTCTTGGAGTGCCATTCCATTGCTTACTGGGACCAAAAAATGTGTTTTTATGGTTGAGTATATCTAATCTCTGTGTTAATGAGTCTGTGTTATTGCTCATTTTTCTTTAGTATAATGTACTATAGTCTGGCGAAGTATATCTTGCTGGAGCTCATGGACTACGATGCTCACGGATGTACTTTGATTAGTTATGTCTGTTACAGTTTTGAGACCCTTAATGTCAAAGGGTACTATTTTGAGCCCCTAGACTGTCAGTTGTTAGCCTTTTTGAGTCGAGTATTGTTTTGGCTCTTAAGGTTTCTAGTTTATTCTGATATGATATTGACAACACAGTTTTAATATAATACAGGTATATGATCAATAATTATCAGATCTATTTAGTTCTGTAATTGATAGAGAGATAGAATTTTATATAAACTGTGTAATATGGAATTGCATGTATGTATGTTGTTTGCTCTTTGAACGAAATATTTTCGAATGAGTTTTCAAACTAATATTAATATGTGTACATGTGTATACTAATAGTATATGATTATATGTTTTTTATCTGGTATAAGAATATGTTATCTATCTGGTGGCTGAGTCCACAATATTTACTCTGTCTGTTTCTGGTCCCATTATCTGACTCTACTGTATATATAAATATATATATTTCTAATATAAATATACTATCTGACTGTCTGCTATCTGCTTTGAATTGCGAAAGATTTTTGAAATGAATTTCTAAACTACTCCTATATGTATACGAGTGTACACTAGTAGTACATGACTATATGCGTGCATGTGGTGTTTTCGAAAAGGTTTTCAAATCCCTTAATATTTTTTAGGTTACTCATTAGTTGTTCCATCTGATCTTCGGCGCTCAATGAGGTATCTGATTCAGCAATGTGCAGCCTTTTGTTCGGGCCCTAATCCGTATGTTTTATAGATTCCACATCAAAATTCTTATGGGTAGTTGGTTCACATTATTATTTTATTGATTGATTTTTTTAAATTATTTATTAGTGTTTGATATATATGTATGTATAAAAACATATATGTAATTGTTAAATGGATAGAAATTTTGTACTCTGATGCTTGTGTGGGATGCGTCGGGCATATGGTTCGATTCGCCTCGTACGCCGATCGTGGTCCAATTTTGGGTCGTGACAATAGTCAATCCCTTCCTTGTGTGAAAAACCTTTCACCTCAAGCCTTGATTTGAACTTAGGTGGTTCATCATCTAAAATCACATCCTTTTGTTCTGAAAAGCCATTTACAATTAACATGTTTCACCCATTCTGGTAATGGCACAAGTTCCCAAGTTTGATTTTTCCGCAAAGATGCCATCTCTTCATTCATTGAGCTTAGCCATTTTTCTTTTTCTTTACTCTCCACTACCTCCTTATACGACCTCGGTTCCTCCCTTTTAATTTCTTCGGCCACTGCTAAGGCAAAAGCAATAGGGTTAGTAATATTGGCACTAACACAATCCACATATCGCAAGACTCCGGATTTCCCGCCTCGGTCTTCTTGTTGCTATACTATGTGAATCATTCTGGTTGATATCGGGTTGTTCTACAGGTGTGTCAGTCACACAATTCTTATTTGGAGTATCAACATCTAACTCCACCTTCTGGTTTTCACCCAGATCAGTTTCATTATTTCCTACAAGATCACCAAACTCCTTCTTCTAGCCAAATATAACAGATTTGTCAAAGGTCACATCTCTGCCAATAATAAATTTTTGGGTTTTGTTCTCAGTACACCACAGTGTATAACCTTTCACCACAGTCGTATACCCTAGAAATATGCATTTAATTACCCTAGGCTCTAGTTTGCCATCACTAACATGAGCATATACAAGACATCCAAATGTTCTAAAGCTAGAATAATTAGAGGGTTTCTTGGACCACACCTCCTGAGAGTTTTAAAATCAATTACAGTCCATGGCAATCTATTTACCAGATAAGTAGCGGTGTTAATTGCTTCAGTCCAGAACTGCTTTGACAACCTACGTCTGTGCTCATGCATCTAGCACGCTAAACAAGTCTTTGGTTCATCCGTTCTCCAACTCCATTCTGCTGTGGTGTATGTCATACAGTGTACTGCCTCACTATACCTTTTTTTTTTCTAGTAGAACTCATCGAATTCTTTGTTACATAATTCAAGCCCATTATTAGTTTTGAGTGTCTTGACTACCTTGCTAGTCTGTTTTTCTACCATAGTCTTCCACTCCTTAAACCTCCGAAACACTTCATTCTTAGACTTTAGAAAATACACACATACCTTTCTAGAGAAGTCATCAATAAATATTACAAAGTACATGCATCCACTAAGAGACTCCACTGGAGAAGGACCCTATAAAACAGAGTGAATGTATTCAAGGACCCCTTTAGTAGTGTGACTTCCCATACTGCATTTCACCTTGTGTTGTTTACCTAACTTCAGCTTTCCTGTCTCAGCACCATCTAATAGCCATTTCTTACTTAAAATAGAAAGTCCCTTCTCACTCATATGTCTAATCTTCAATGTCATAACTCTGTACTATTATCCTTCTTTCCTACAGAATTAATAACCATAGAGCTTGACACCGTCACCGTTCCCAACACTAAACTATCCATCAATGTATAAATCCCAAGTTGCAATTTGCCTTTCATCACTACTAGAGCTCCCAAGGACACTCTAAGAACTCCAACACTCCTAGAGAATATGTACCCATTTTTACTAGTGTACCCACAAAGATCAAATTCTTTCACAGTTTAGGGACATACCAGGCATCCAATGTCCTAACCATTCCATCAAACATCTTGATCTGCACTAAACCACTACTTTTGACACTCAAATCCCCATCACCACCTTAATTTACACTTCCATTCCACTCCTTGAAGGTAGCAAATAACTCCTGTGAATAAATCATATGATAAGAAGCACTAGTATCTAGGACCCAAGTTTTCGCAGAACTAGATGTACTGACAATCAGAACATATCCCCTTTCTCCCTTATCAGAACTATCCTATTTATTAGAACCATTCTGAGCTACAATAACCTGCGTATTACCGTTTGATCCCTATCCATTTCCCTTCTTCCTTTGTGGATAGTTCTTTCTAAAGTGCCCTTTCTCTTTGCAGTACCTTTCAATCTCGATTTCAACTTAATTTTCATTCATTTTATTTTATTCTTTTTTTTTTGCAATTAAATAAATTCTCACTGGTCTCTGTGGATCGATCCTACTCACTACTTTACTTATTTTATCGTTTTGAGTAGTTTAATATTATTTTGATCGGTTGACACCCCATCAAATTTGGCACCGTTACCAAGGATCGGTGCGTAAGATTTTGTTTATTTGCTTTTACTACTGATCTTTTATCTGTGTTGTATGCATTCTTCTTTGTCTACAGATAGTCTTTTGTACGATCCTCAGATAGAGAGGACTGCTAAACAGTTAAGGAAAGAAGCTAGACTTTGCAGAGCACAAACTTCTAGTTCTACAACACTTGTTCCTAAGACGACTAAAATCGCATTTGATATTGATTCTGAGATTGAAACAACAATGGCTAATGCAAATAATGACCCACAGATACTAAGCGAGATGATCATACCTCTTATAAACCAACAACAGCTATGCATCAAGTACCAACCTTTGACTGTTGGATTTGAACTGAAATCAGGATTAATTTTGTTGCTACCCAAGTTTCATGGGCTTGAGAGGGAGGATCCTAATAGACGTTTGAAGGAGTTCCATGTGGCTTGTTCTGGTTATAGACCGCAAGGGTGATTAAAGAGCAAGTGAAATTACTAGCTTTTCCCTTTTTCATTAGAGGATAGAGCTAAGGAATGGTTATATTATTACCTCCAGGTGTAGCGAATACATGGCCTGAGATGGCACGACTATTCCTAGACAAACTCTTTCCCATTTTTCGAGCTGCTAGCTTGAGGAAGGAGATCTGTAGCATCAAACAAAAGATTCAAAATCTCTACATGAATACTGGGAAAGATTTAAAAGGTTGTGTGTTGTTTGTCCTCAGCATGAAATCACAGAATAACAATTAATTCAGTATTTCTATGAAGGATTGTTGACAATTGAAAGAAGAATGATTGATGATGATGCTAATGGAGCTTTGTTGAACAAGACCCCTCAAGATTAAGAGAGTTGATCTCGGCCAATGCTGCAAATTCACAACAGTTTAAGAGCTGTACATAAATAGTCACTAGAGGAGTTCATGAGGTTAATAATTCTTCTAGACTTGAGTCTAAGTTGAATAACATTGCTAATTTGTTAGAAAAGACTATTATTGGTTTGAACAATGCAAATGCTAACAAAGCATAATCAAGCCAAGTTTGTGGAATATGTTGTGCTCTGAGTCATTCCACAGATTCATGTCCATCTCTACAAGATGAGGATTTAGTTGCATAAGTCAATTACACCAATAATAATTATAGTGGCCAGCAGCAGAGAAGGTATGATCCTTATTCTAATATATATA
>CAODLS011680892.1:0-13488 GCA_948243855.1 Flueggea neowawraea | reverse complement strand
TGCAATGCACTGTGTTATCGTAAGGGCTTGCGATAAAAAGAAACACAGTTGCTATTCCATATGATGATGTGGACGTGAGGATGTCCATGTCTAGTTATGTGTTCTTACTTGGCAGAAAGATCACTCCACATAATAGTGAGGAACACGTATAAATATGTGGTAAGTGAAGCTGAGACTATAGCTTCATTACCTGTAGTGTAGTAGAAAGGTGGCTATACAGTGGAATGGTCCACTTAGCTTTATCCACCTAAAGAATCAACGATTGTCTTTAGTGACAGTCAACCTCGATTGCTTAAAGATTGAAAAGATCTAATATAGGTCTAAGCAAATCAAGACAAAGTATCATGTTGTGAAAGACTTATTTGCATAAGGACAAGTAAATTTGAGTACAATTTTCACAAGGTGAAGTGAACTTGGAAATGTAAATTCATGCGAGACGTGATTGAAGATCCGTTAATAAAAGCTTATAAGGAATAAGTTACTTAAGATCTGCATGACACCCAAAGTATGTAATCCCTTAAAACATGATCTTTAATAAGATCATCATGAGCAATACGCGAGCACAAATGTTAGGATTTGACATTTGTAGTATTATTAAGTGAAAAAGCATGTTGGACAGAGAAGTAACCCACTCACATGGGTGTTTACCTTAGTTTTCCTAGTTCGTTGGGGGAAGAACTAAGATGAGGCTATTTTTGAACATAGAAAGAGACTTAGAGTGCGTTCATAATCAAGAGGTCGTCTTGCATTTTACAGTTGTGAGTTCATTGTAAAAGGGCAAGAAAAAGTAATACCAAAAAAGATGTATGCCATAGGGATAAATTTCTATGTTGATCATTAAATTGATCAGATGCTAAATTGAGATACTTTTAGCATATTCTATCTTAAAGTCAGAAGTAATCCTGTTACGGTGTGGATTAAGGTTAGATGGAAAAATGCATCGTAACCGAAGCTTCTGTGTGGTGTTGACAATGTTGTATAAACATGCGCTCCTCCAAATGAAGGAAAGAACACCACAACACATGATCATAACATGTGTGCTATATACACGAACATCTCGTGATGGCTGGAGTTGTCCCAAGCGAACCAGTTCCATCTGGCGGCGATGAGAGCAGATCAGTGACTAGGTCATGCACGCTGCTCAAGGAGACAGTCGGCCATCACAACAAGAAACGACGAGCTGCATGCAACAATGGACAGACGACCGACCATCCATCACCAGAACTGAACGATTGCTCACTCATACATTCCAACGACATGTCGTTTTAAGGATTTGGCAGACGATGTGTGACTGTTCGTTTGTCTCCATGGCTGCTAAAAGTCGTTTTAAATGTGTGACCAGTCTCTCACTGACTTTTGTTTTTGCTTGCTTGCCCTTTCTTTTTTTCTTTCTTTTTCTTTCTTTTTTTTGTGTGCAGATCATTCCTCTTTGGACACATCGATCAAAATGTTCGACAGTCAACACGTTTTTTGAATTGCTCGAGAGTCAACACACATGTTCGAAGTGTTTGAAAGTCGATGTGTTGTTTGAGATGTTCGAGAGACGTCATGCTGTTCGAGAAATCAGACGACTTGTTGTTCGTTGTTGCCGTGGACCAGACCACTTGCCGTTGCAGTCGTAGACTAGACCACTTTTCGTTGCTATTAGCACCCCCACCACCAGTGGGTGTTCAGGACTTCATCACCCCCACTATCATGTGGGTGTTCAGGAGCTACCTATTATAGGAATTCACCCCCACTTCTGCATGGGCGTTCAGGAGCTGCCTTAAGGAGGACTTCACCTCCCTTCCGAATGGGCGTTCAGGAGCTGCATCAAGGACGACTTCACCCCCTTCTGCATGGGCGATCAGGAGCTGCATTTGGAGGACTTCACACCCACTACAAAGTGGGCGTTCTGTAGCCGCACCCTGGAGGACTTCTTCCCTACTACCGAGTAGGCGTTCAGGAGCTGCATCTTGGAGGAATTCACCCCCGCCACTGAGCGGGTGTTCAATAGCTGCCTCTTAGAGGACTTCACTCCCACTTCTGCATAAGTGTTCAGCTCCTCTTCAGCGAAGTGCATCTCCTCTTCAGCGGAGTTCACCTCCTCTTCAGTAGAGTTCACCTTCTCCTCGTGGAGTTCACCATCTCTTCGTAGAGTTCATCCCCTCATGAGGTTTAACATTTCCTAGTGTAGTTCACCATCTTTTCGTGAAGTTCATCTCCTTGTGAGGTCATCTCCTCGTGAGTTTCAACATTTTGACCCCACCGAGTTCACCATCTCCTCATGGAGTTCATATTTTCAGGAGGCTCAACATCTCGACCCCATCTCACAAAGTTCAGCATATCCCCGTAGAATTCACCTCATCGGAAGGTTCAGCATCTCGACCCCACCTCGTGGAGTTTGTTATTCCCCGTGGAGTTTATGTACTCGTAAGACTCAGCATCTCGATCCCATCTTGCAGAGTTCGACATCTCTCCGTGGAGTTCAGCAACTCGACTCCGCTCCATAGAATTTGCCATATCCTTGTGGAGTTCACCTCCTGAAAAGGTTCAACATTTTCTCAAGGAGTTCACCAACTCGTTAAGTGGAGTTTCTCAAAAAGTTTTTCATTTCAAATCCCAAATTTTGGTAGAGTTCTCCATCTCCTCGTGGAGTTCACCTCCTTAGGAGGTTCAACATTTCCTCACGGAGTTCACCAACTCCTCAAGAAGTTCAATATTTCCTAATAGATTTTGTCATCTCCCTGTGGAGTTCACCAACTCTCGAGTGGAATTCCTTGGGAAGTTCGTCATCCTCACCATGTTGTGTTCAGAGACTTTCCACTAAGTGATCTTGATGAGGTACGAGCTCTTACTTGAATCGGTTGTTTTATTCACTGCTCTTATTCATGTGCTTGTTGATGTGCTTTTCTTTTCTGCACAATTTGTTCCTACACAATTTATATACATAGTTGCTCCCCAATCACATGTCCAAATGACTTTTGGGCAAGTGATTTCGGTGGAGTCTTAATAATAGTAATATTTGATTTTCTTACTGAGGACAGAATAGATCAATTGTTGCGTGCGTTCATGACAATAGCACTTGAGATTTCACTTGCCACACATCTTATCGAGTACATTGCCGCGTGCGTTCATGACAATACCACTTGGGGTTTCACTTGCCACCCGTCTTAGCAAGTACACCGTTGCGTGCGTTCATGAAAACACCACTTGGGTTTCATTTGTCACACATCTTAGCGAATAAACCGTCGCGTATGTTCATGACAATACCACTTGGGGTTTCACTTGTCACACGTCTTAGGGAATTTTGGTGTTGCTTGCTTTCTGGACGAGACCTTGTGTTAAAGAAGATTTTCTACTTGTCATTACTTTAGCTAACACACATATTTGATGAAAGTGGTTTGCACGCCTTTATCAAGTTCTAGGCACTAGGTGTTATCACCCACTCAGATTTTTAATTTGAGCTTCTCATTGAGCGTCGTGTGCACTTATCGAATGTGTATACAAAGCAGATGGTATTGAAATGCAACCATATGAGAAATGCTAATGCGATGATGCAAATGTGGTGATAAATATTAGAATTAAGAAAAAATTCACGTCAAGATTTGTAGTGGTTCCACCTGAGGGCCTACACCCACTCCTTATGCAACTTGCTTAATTTTTTTTATGTGTAACTTATATTTATTTCATACAATCTGCTCGGGTTTTCTTTTCATTTTCGTCTCTCTTTCCTCTGCAGTTTTTACTTCCATGGTTGAGATGCAATAGCAGAAATTCTTTCCCTTAATTGAGAAAACATAGCAAGCATGGGCTTTTCGTTGATCTCCCCAAATTTTCCCTACTCCTTGTGGAGTTGGAAACTTCATCAACAGAAAACATAAGTACCTCTGTGGTGAATGAGACTTTGGTTTTCTGTTGCTCGTCCTCTATAGGAACCAACTTACTTTGCTCGAGAACCTCCTCGATCATCTTTCTCATGTTCACCTTCTTCTGAGCACTCGTTGAGGACTAGGGCTACACTTCAGGTTTCTTTGGAGGAACCCAAGGTTCTCCTTTGCTGATAATTTCCACCACCTCCAAATAGTTCTCCCTTCTAGCCTCGACTCGAGCCTCAGGAACAAGAACATCGAAGTGCTCTTGGTGAGGTGGAGGATTCAGGTGCTCAGGGACGTGTGTAGGTTGGCGATGATTTTGTTGCTGAGCATCATGTCTTTCTTGTACTCCTCCACTCTGAGAACTTTGGGCATAAGCATGCAACGTAGGTGGAAGTTGTGCCTAAGGAATGAACTGCTGGAGCAAAGTCGTCATCTCTCCCAAAGCATTTGGGTTCTCTTCGTTTTGCCTCCTCAGCACCTCGTAATCAGCTAGTGGAACGGTCGGGACGACGGTTGTGAGGCTCCAGCTCCCCTTGCATCCTCATCGGGATGTCCAGCTTGGTTTGAAGGTGTTTACACCATGATGAAGTGAGTAGGTGGTTGTTGATGAGCTTCTTCTCGAACATCGAACAAGGCTTTCCGTTCAGTTTTCCCACAAACGTCGCCAATTATTGTTGCCGCAAAAAATGAACAACAATAGTAATGAATACTTGAATACTCGGGAATTATGAACGTTGCCTCGAGACCTGAAAATACACAAAAAACGATGAGGTCGGGATGCTCTCAGGGGAGTCTCCGACGCTCAAGTCAGTATAGATTTTGGCAGAGTATAAGTATGTGTGGCGAGTAGAGTATGCCTTGAGAAGTGTTCCTCATGTCTATTTATAGAGTTACAAGGGTAGATGTTAATGTTATGTAACGTCTCTTTTTAATGAAGAATATAACGTTTATGTTACATTCTTAACATTAAGTGTATTTTAATAAGACATTTTCTCATGTCTCATCAATAAACAATTAGATTTTTTTAGTTGGGGTTAAGTCTACTGGAAGCAAGAGTTTTGTTGGAAGTGGAGTCCAAAAGAAAGTTTATTGATGCGACTATAAGACCGACCTTGAATTTATACATGAATGCTCTCTTCTAAGATCATCTTCTTTCAAGGATCAGTTCTCCATTGTTGCAAGGGCGGCCACCATCTAAACAATGACATTTTTTAACAAAGATTGGGCCATTTTTTTTCAGGGATTAGATCATTAATTAATAGTATTTTTTTCTGCAACAAGTCTTCTCTAGAATTTAAATTTTGACTAATAATCCACTCCAATATACTAAACAGATGAGTCAACACTTTATTGGTAAAATTAAAGACTTTATGATAGAAATGTATCAGATTTTCCTTTAAAATGTTGGGTTTATCTTTATCCGGACTTTGACAAGGAACGGTTATATGAAGAACCAACAGGCATAAAAAAAAAAGGTACCATCATCCATCCAAATGAACTAAATATGTTTTTAAATCAAAATTCCTTAATTTATCATTGCCTACATTTAGTAAGAGTCGTTCATGTCCTTTCCGAATATATACTGGCAATCATTTTGTTAGAAATTAAATTATTTTTCAGTTTAACAGTGTAGCAAGAGCCTCAGTTCTTTTGACACACTGCATACAATAAGGAATAACATGTGTTCCTTGGATTTCCTATTGAAATTCCAGAGGAGAATTTATAAATAGATTACAAACCAATTGATCCTAAAATTTGTCCTACCTAACACCGCATAATTAATTCACTGCTTTCAGAAGCTATCAGCATCGTGGGAAATGCCATGCAAAAAATAGATGCAATAATGTAATATTTATGCCTTAATCATGATTGATTTAAAGTGAAAGTCGGATTTACAGACACGAGATCAGTTCTCCTACAACTACAAGACTTTTAAAATTGTTAATAGAGTTACTATACTATTAATTATATTTGTTGCAAGTGTGCCCTACGTGATGATAAATCATTAAATCCAAACAGGTCGCTACAACCAAAGTTGGTGGGATCGCAACCATAATTAGCATATAAAGACGAGAGATTGTGCTTATGTCTTGATTTTCATTTCATATATAAATTCATTCGTTAACTTAATTTATTTAGTATATGTTCAAACATATAAATTAACTTTTTCTTTGGTAAGTCGATTGCCTTATAATTTTATTCATCAAGATCTCCAAAAGTAATCTAGGAGAACCTTGTGATTACAAAAAAGCAGTCCTAATTCCTGCTTACCAAAAAGAAAGCATGATTAAATGCAATGCCTTGTACAATCCAAGACTAATACCCCCAGAGAAATTCAATCCTAACGTTCAAAGAGATTCGGCCAAGTCAAGCATAATATTGCACTCCAAAGTCTGAATGACATCTTCTTTTCTGCTCTCATTAAATAATCCTACTTAAGATTCAAGTTCCCAAGTTCGGTAGGCCTCTTTATATACTGCATCGATTGCTTGTGGAGAAGATAAAATACGACTTCTTTGTTTAATAACAGAATCCATTTCAATCTTCTCAATTGCATCGTCTTTGTCGTCTAAATGCAAACTTCCCCTTTGGACCCAACCTTTTAGTCTTTCGCTCAGTCACTTGTGAAGTAGCTACATCAGACTTCCCTTGTCGTCGTTTGTCATGTATGTCTATCTCAATGGCAGAATGAGAGGAAACATGTGCAGGATTGTATAATAAGTTTGGTGTCATACTTTCAAACCTTCTAGAAGTCGAGATCAATGGCCATTTATAAGCAATTTTATCTCTTAAACCACTGAAGCACTCTTTCAACGACAAAACTGTGAGGACTCATGAGTCAAGAGCGGATAATATCTAAGTGGATTAAACTAGAACGCGATCGTCGAGGGGTATAATCTACAACAATTGGCACAGTCTGTGAGAATTTAAACAAAAAACCGTCAAGCTAACGTTGTATTATCAAACTCCTTAGCCTCAACTAGGGGCTATTGAAGTGTTATGCTTGCACACCACCTAAGAATCGAGGTCAATGGTCTCTTATAAGCACATTCTTCTCTGAAACTATTGAGACGTTTTTTTAGATATAAAACCGTAAGATTCTACTAGTTCAAAGCGGACAATACCTAAGTGGACGAGTCTAACGATCAATCGTTGATAGATATTGTCCACAACAATAAGAAACCACGTTGTAACAACCATTTGGGTTTTTCCGAATTGTAATAAATTTATTTCTCGCATCACTTGTAGCATCTTCAGGGACAAAACTAACTATAACTCGTATATTTCTTCGACTTTTCGGCTGGACCCTAATGAGTAATGAGTATATAATTACTATAATCGGAATGAAATAAATTTATGTAGAAAAAATATTAACTCACTAAAAGATTAACTTTTAAAAAAAATTACAGATCTAACTCATTTACTTAATTCTTTTACCGTAACTATTGTTATTCACCATGTCTTCAAATGATCGCTAGACTTATCCACTCAAGAATTATCTGCTTAGGAGTTGTCCATTATAAATTTGAGTCTTTACAGTTTTGTACCTAAAAATTAAACTAACTTATTATGTGTATTATCATTATAAGAAAACTCTACGCTATCATCATTGCATTGCAGCAAAAATTAAGATTAATTTTACTTAATTCTTTTACTATAACTATTATTGTTTATCATGTCTTCAAATGATCGCTAAACTTATCCACTCAAGAATTATCTACTTAAGAATTATCCATTATAAATTTGAGTTTTTACAATTTTTTACCGAAAAATTAAGCTAACTTATTATGTGTATTATCATTATAAGAAAACTCTACGCATCATCATTGCATTGCAGCAAAAATTAAGATTAATTATTGCGACTTTATCTTTTTCTTTATATTTCAAAAGAATAATTAAGAAATGAATAATTGAAGGGACAGCCACCGCCATTAGCCTGTAAAAATCAAAAGACAGTTCCATAATCAGATGTCCTCATTCCTACTCTAGGCAAGTTGCCATGCAAAAAGTTCAATGAGATCATTCTATCGTGTCTCTATACTCCAATTAATTCTACATGCAGAAGCACCTTTCTTCTTCATTTTTGTGAATCACTTTAATTTCATAATTCATATTTTATATGTGGCTTTGCTATTATTGCTTTAATAAAATATAAATTCATTTCCTACTATAACACGCCCAAGTAAAGAAGAAAAGGCAAATCCTACATCAAAGTTTCTCTTTTTTTAATAATTATGAATAGTTAATTATTCATCAACATTGTGAGACACTTTAGTGAAACCTTAAATCGGGCCCAATCGCCTAATTAATCAAATTAATAATTAAACTCAATTTAATCTATTATAAATTTAAATCAAGTATTTTGTTGATGTTATTCAAAATAATATTTTCAAAACCTTGAAACAAATTTATAATCTTCGTCTCACGAAAACTTTAGTCCTACTAGGTTAATGCCACCACTATCAAAATTAAGGCATTGTTTGATTTCACTAAATCAATTATCATTTCTAGTCACATTAGAAGCATAATTAATTCTAAAATTACTTGCCGAATTAGGAATTCTATTGATTTGGTTTCTGATCTTGCAAAACCCCCCTTTTTTGACGTGTTATTATGTATGACCCTATAGGTTCTCATTACATTGGCCGTGGATTCAAATTCTTAATAAGAATTCACAGACAAGATTGACCACTAGTATGACATCATACCATCCAAGCAATGAGATGGTCGAGGAATCGTATCATGATCTATTTCTGGACCATGACCGGAGTATAAGATAAACTGTCTAAGAAAGCTCAACCATTCTTGTACGAGCCTCGGAGACCCAGACATGTTACCCGACTTATTCGATTAAAACAGTTATATGTTGGCCCGAAATGACAATCCAAGAGAGGGGTGAATTGGATTCCTAACTTTTAAAACTTGTTTAAAAACGTTTTTGCAATTATCAAAACAATTAAGATAAGCAAAAACAAAGTAAGAATAATTTATCCAATTCACACAAATAATAATGTAAAGAGAGAAGGTATAGAGAAATCAAATCCGCGATATATAGTGGTTCAATCCTCTTAGTCTACGTCCACTCCTCAAACTTCCCCTTGAGAATTTGAATCCACTATGACTCTTGCTTCAAAGGTGCAAGATTAAACCAATACAACCCTTGTTTTATAGACAAACAAGTAAACTATTCCTCTCTCAAATACAAAGATAAGTTTAATAAGGAAGAACGAAATTAATGAACACTCTCAAACTATAATGAACTTACAAGTGTAAAACCCTCTTGAGAAGTGTATGAATGATTTGCAAGACTGAGCATAAGAAAGCTTGATGTTGTTGTAAGATGTTTGCCAATGGTTAACAACGCCTTCTTTGATATGTCTTGAGTGTATTATAGATTTCCAAGTCGATATGGCCGTTGGAGGATTGATTGAAGTTGTTGTAAGATAGAGCAACCATTCATTTAATGTTCTGACACAAGTCTCTAACTCAAGTTATCCTTTCATGTAACTTGATTTATCCATATGAAAATTACGGGTTCTTGACCTCTTACTCGAATTGTTCAATTATAACTTGAGTTATCCATACATATGACCGTTGGATTGTATCAGATTTTGCCTCCAATTTCTAACTCGAGTTATCCAAGTATCTTACTCGAGTTAAATTTACTCCAGGATATTTAACTCTAATTAGCCTTCATTTAGCTTGAGTTGCCTAGTATTTGAACAACTCGAGTTATGCATGTTCTTACTCGACTTGTAGCACTTGATCAGTAGCTTCTGGATGATCCTTTTACTCGAGTTGGCAACCGTGTAACTAGAGTTGTATAGACCTTCAATAACTTGAGTTGGACTAATGTGTAACTCGAGTTGTCTAGCCACTGATTAACTCGAGTTGTATCTTTTGTAACTCGAGTTGATTTCCATGTAGATGGCTTGATTTTTCTTCAACACTTTGGCTCTTCTGGATAGCAATGTTAACTCGAGTTGTATCTTCGTTTACTTGAGTTAGGCTTTGAACGACCATCCTATAACACTCAAGTATCAAGCTGAATTTTGTTCATCATCAAAATACAAAGGGATCAGAATGTTAACCACCATTGGTTCAACATTATCAAATCAATTATTAAGTATAAAACATTTTATACTGAAAATATATGTATATAATTAAGTAATACAAATCGTAATATCAGGTAAGCATGAAAATATAACAGAGAGTCAATATAAATCCAAAAGACAAAATGCGAACCCAGTAAACCAACAACAACCGAGTATAGAGCTCTAAACAAAAACAGAAATAGCTCAAACCAAAAGAACAATCACTATCAAATGGAACGCCTCACTAAGAATTGGACAGTTGCTATATTCCAAAAGTGTACTTGAAATTTGTAAAGGGTGAGTAAACTCAGTGAGAGAACGGCATTCCAAATCGTCTCTGGGACCTCACATAAACCGTTTTAAAAACCGTTCAAAAATATCACATGCAGAAATAAGTGTATATACGTATACACACTATATACACAATAATAATTCAGAAATTCATTTCAAAATCGTTCGTAAATAGCAGACAGTCAGACATGCAGAATATATATATATATATATATATATATATATATATATATATATATAGGGCAAAAACCACCGCAGTCCCTGAGGTTTGACTATATCTCTAGTGTGGCCCCTCCATTTTGGAAACCCTTTATTTCGACCCCTAGACTTGTCACCGTTAGTCAAACATAACGGACCACGTCTGAAAATTTGACATGGCATATGAGACCTACTAAGTTTAAAAATTTAATGACATAAATAACCTTATAATGTAATCTCTCATCTTTCATCCATCAACCAATACACTTCTCACCACCACAATAACCATCACCGTAGTTATCACCACTCCTCACCGTTGCTGCCCCTATCAGAGCCCATAACAGTAGTCATCATTGACACCACCAACAAAACATCACCACCACTACCAACCGTTCAAAGTAACCAAAACCCAGAAATCCACCATTCAAGAACATTAAAGCTCCTCTTCCACCCCACGATTCAAGAACACTAAAGCTCCTCTTCCACCATCAAAACAAAAAAAATCAATTAAAACAACCACCCACCACCGTCGGGCTCCACCACTTTCAAAGCAACAAAAATAGGACCACCTGAATTAACAAACCCATAAATTCAAAGCATCCAAAAGCCAGAAACAACCAGAATTAACAAACCCAGAAATTCAAAGCAACAAAAAAAATAGAAATCTCTCAAGCCTTCATTTGTCAAAAAAAAATCTCAAGCCGTCAAAGATAAACAATCTCTCAAGTTTGAAGGGATTTTTATTGGCAAACTCAAAAACCCAGAAATTCAACCCGTCAGTTTCTTGTTGTCGTCAACCAACACACCGTAGATCTGCCATCACAGTAGCTTATCACCAACAGAAAAGTCCACAGACCTATTGGCTTTTCACCATTGATGGTTGAGTTGTTGGTCTCGTCCTCCCAACATCACTTTTATCTCCCCCTTCCTCACTGCTTACAAGCCCTCAAAAATCCCATATGGAGATGATGAGCTTCCACCCTCTTGTTGATCAATTCTTTACAACCCATCTATCACTGCAAGACCCAGAATTGAAATTTAGAAACCTAAAATCCCATTTGAGAGAGATAGGAGGATGAGAGAGGGAATGGTTCTAGGGTTTGGGTTGTCAAAGGAGCAGCGACATGAGGATGAGACAACGAGTGGTTTCAGGTTCTAGGTTTAGTGGGTTTTGAAAGTAATTAAAGAGAGGATGAAAATGTCAACGTTAAAGCTCTTGCAATCGGTTTGGAAAAGGTCACAAAAGCTTGTTGGGTTTGAAGAGGTGTTGGTGGTGGTGTTGGAACAGTAGCAGAAAGCTTGATTGATTCTTGGATCATAAAAGGGGAGAGAGAGAGGGAGAGAACAAAGCTTGCTTCTACGGCGCCGACGAGATCAAACCAAACCTGAATTTAGTCAAAGGATGTGGTGGCGCTCTACTGAGGGAGAAAATGGTGGAGGCGGCCTCCGATAAGTTCATGGTGGTGGCTGACGAGACAAAACACCTCGATGGTATTTGTGGGTCGAAGCTGGTAGTGAAGGAGACAACGCCGTTTAGAGATAGGGGTGAGAGGAGATAGATATCGATAAAGAGAGCATTCGTTGAAAAACAGAGTAGAGGAGAGAGAGAGAGAAAGGAGAGATAAACAATCTGGAGAGGGAAAAAATTGGGTGAGAGAAGATTTTAGTGGTCTTTAAAGTAATTGGTTTAAAATTGAGGGTAATTTTGTCTTTTTATGTTTTCTGTTAAAAAAAAAAGGCAAATTCCACCGCGATCTCTAAGGTTTGACCATATCTCTCGTGCGATCTCTCAGTTTTCAAAACTCTTTCTTTCAGTCCCTTAATCTATCACAGTTAATTAAATATAACGTGCCATGTCACATTTTTTGAAGTGGCACATAAGGCTACTAATTTTAAAAGCTTAATAACAAGAATACCCTTCCTTCATCTCTTTCATTCCATTCCCACCACCAACCAAAACTCTCTCTCTCTATTTTTATCATCAGCTCACTCACTCTCTCTCATTCTCTCTCTAATCACCCAAAACGTCTCTCTCTCTCTCTCTCTCTCAATTTTATATCTCTCCCTCCCTCTCAAAACTCTACAAACCCCAAGCCTCGCCTATCCAATTTGTCCTCCAATGGAACAAAAAGCCCAAACTCTGCGACGAAACCCTCGCGTTGCTATCATCACCTTTGGAAAAAGGCAGCATCGGTAAGACCACTACCACATCGAACGTCGAACTCGACAATGTAATACCCCGAATAATTTTTATAAGTAGTTTTGGATAATTATATTTGAGGGAATTGAGGTTTTATTTATAAATAGAGTTATTTGGAGGATTTAATTATAAATTCTAAAAGTTTTGGGTTAATTATTAATTTCTGGAATTTCTGGGATAAATTATTAATTTCCGAGGTTTTAGGGACTAAAGTGTAATTTTACGAAAGTCGGGGACTAATTCATAATTTTACACTAATTTTGATTTTTGGGCCGTGAGTGATAGATCTTCTATCGAAATAGGATTTTTCACGTCTATGGCGTCCGAGTCTGATTTGCATTACATATGTGTTCTGTATTGTCATAGTCATCGTATTAATTTATTTGTAAAATATTTTATTTCAGCTCAGTTCGGTTTTCGAGGCGACCAGCCATCGACCGGCGGTCAGTGAGTTTGGAAGCTCGGCATCCAGGTGAGTGGATGGCAGCTTCAGACACATAGGCTGTGTCTCTTCCACTTAAATATGTTTTTGTTGTGCTATCACCGTAGCATGTAAATTGGACTAATCTAAGGATTGATTAAATTAAATAATTTGGACTATGTGAATAAAGATTCACTTGTTTGTTTTTGGGGAAAATTACTTATATATTTTTATAGATATGTTTTCCACTATTTTTGATGCTGAGTACATGCTATGTTTTGAACGTTAAGAGTTTCCGTTTTTGTTTCTAATTTGTAAGCTTTGTTCTATGAACTCGATTTGGAAAATGTGACACGTTTTTTGATAAATAATATTTGTTTGGATTTTCGAATATCTTTTCGAAAATAAAGATTCGGTTTCTGAAAA
>CAODLS011680552.1:0-16209 GCA_948243855.1 Flueggea neowawraea | reverse complement strand
TAACAACCAGACCGTAGCTGAAATTACGCCCTACATATATACTTATTGAAGGGTTGACCCTATAAATTTGGATAGTCATCATAGATTCCCAAATAATTAAACCGCCCCTAAGGCTCTAGACATGAATTCCTATAAAGCCGTGTTTGGAACCATTCATTTTCACATAAGTGGTGATTCAGCTGAAACTGGAGTTTTATGTGTTATTATTAGCCAAGCTTTAGTAAGTTGGATGTAAACCGTCCGATATGCTCGACTGATTAGAGTCTTCTGATATATGTTTTCTTATTTATAATTAGCCAATTAGGTTGAAAAGTGTTTACACATAAATTGTTGTTTGAATTTTTAAGTAAATATTGAATTTAAAGTTAAGTACTGAACATGATTTCCCATTGACTAACTATTTGTATGAACTTAGTAATGAAATTTTTTATGGGCTTTGAGATCAGTAGATCATAGAAATTTTGTTAATAATCTATATATAAAAAACAAAAAAGATTTAATCAATGTATGATATATTCAACGGAAATTTTCTTTTTTTGAAATTTTGGGTCTTATTAATGTCATTTTTGTTTTGACCTATGAAAAACCATTGCTAGAACAAAATTTTCATTCAAGGTATAAGGTAATAATTACCGAAAAGGTATTAAATCTTTACAAGCAAAAACTGACCGAAATATATCAGAAGACCATGTATAGAAATTCTCCTTTGATAAATAAGAAAATAACCTTAGTTTGTTTGATAAGCCAAAGTTTGGTTCGGGTCATTTCCACGGGAAAGAAGTTGAATAGGGGCCTCTAGTTTGGAAGTATTTTGGTTGCACTAACCTCTCAACTCAAAATTCAGGGGAAAAACACACATTTTCCAAAAAAATAATATTTTATCAGAAATTCATAATTAACCTGTGCAATAAACTAATTATAATAATGTTAACAAGCGGCAAAATTTTTCTAAATATTCTAGCATTTTTAAATCACATAACAGTCGTAAAAATCAACTACAAATAGATTCACAATTCTAATCAAATTCAACTGCCTAAAAAGCTCCTACAAACTCGCAATCAAATAGAAGAAATCGCCAGGTTGAACCCGAATTAACATATCATTATCGCGATCAACTTATCTTTCATGACAGGTAAAATACGAACTCAACTATCATTAAATACACAATGTATAGCAATTAGAAGTAATAATATTGAGAATTCTTTCAAAAACAGGTTCAGATTTAGGCAAAAAAAACGTGGACAACAAATAAAGATGATCCTCCATCAGAACATAGCAAAGGTGGATAAAGCATACTACAATATGAAAAGCAGGTACAGTCTCACCAAATCTTAATTACAGATCATCAAAACATGAGTACACAACGATTAAAAATGTTTTGCAACAAAAAATACCTGAGAAAAACATACATTATAACACAAAACACAAATATTAAACATAGTTCAAAATACAGTACATACATATCTGCACTATAAAACTCTATTTGGCTTCCTTGCACCTGGAAAAAGGTAGACAGGAGGTGGACAAGTAGTGGACACAACCACCACTTCACAAAAGAAATAATCTGTTTGGACTGTAGTCACACATTAACAAACGTGGATAGAAAGTGCACAAATAGTGGACAAACCTTAAAAAAGAATGCACAAACTCTGTTTATTGTGATGGTGCAAAGCCATAGGTGTACACAAGGTTTAAAGAAAGTGGACATGTAGTAGATAAAACCTGACTTTTCTTTCTTGCACTGTTTGACAATGTAGGAAAACGAATGGATCAAATACAAATAATCCTACAACACAATGGCTTCTGGGATGACAATGAAATCTACAGCAATTTTAAAGTGCAGGGTATGCTTGTGCCAAGCTTGTACACCCATGAGACACTGTGAAATAATCTCCAATAGGATCAACTTGGACAAATCAAACTCAACATTTGTCATAAAATACAAGGTCCAAGAAGATTATCCAGTCTTCATAATGAATGACTTAAACTTGTTATTCTACATTGAACTAAAAAGGAAGGAGCTAAATATTATCAAATACTATCCTTTATGCCTCGCAATAAAGGAAAACATCTTGTTGCTTCAACAAGAAAATAGAAACTTGGATATGATACCAATTGCGAATTTGCTAGCAACTAGAAAGTGACATCAATACAGACAGCAACATATCTGGTGCATACCACATCGCAAACCTTCAAAACATGATTGAAATTGCATTTAAAATTGCAAAAAAAGCAGTTACGTCATGGACATAGATTCTGATGACGAAGATGAAAAGAGGCCCAAAACAAATTTGACCATACACACTGCTGAGATTCCTCAAATAATTGGCCAATAGTTCAAGGACAAAGAGAAGGCCTAAAAATGCTATAGCATACTATGCATTTGACAACCATTTTGAGTTCAAAGCACTTTGTGATTTTATCTGTTTTATTTCACGAAGTGAGTGACGTTACATTTTCCTTGGCAATTAAACAAAAGACCGAGCTTTACTATACATTCCATTCCTCACAATCATATCACTTCTCTTGAAACTTGATTCTGTCAAAGCATCTATAGCCATTGAGAGTGGGAACAAGGGTTATCATTTTTGGGACAGCTCAAGAAAAAAAATTTGATTGGGATACAAATGCTAAAATAAATAATTCCATGCCATTAGTATGATTAGCGTGGACTAATTATTAAAAAGGATTAAATTAAACTAAATATTTTGGTTGAAATACCTTTTATTTATGTCCCAACCATGTTTTTAGGCCTTTTATCGATTTTATAGTCTATGCTCATTTGATTAATCTCATTCCTTCTAAAAGACATTAAAATTAATCTAAAAAATTTTACATTTTCAAAATTCGAACGTGCGAACTTGTGGAATTCCTTCAACATAAAAAAAAATATTCATTTATATCGTAAAAAGATGTTCATTTATTTAAGCTATCCCTTTGATTTTGAAATACTCATCTTAAGAATATTTAAATATTCTCTCATTTTTTTGTAGCATATTAATATTTAATATATTATAATTTTTAAAAAATATATTATTTTTTTATTAATCATTTAATTTATTAAAATTAAATATATAATTGGAAATAGTCTACAAGTATTCCAGAATTTTACTAAAATTCCCATTTCCCGAAATGGTTGGTAAACTACCAATATCATTATCACCTATCCCAAAACAAACCTGTCTCTGGTGACAAACAATTGCCACCCACATCCAATGTATACGTTCCCGCACTGAAATAGAATCAATACATTTTTTTAACAATTGTGAGTCATTATATCTCAAAAAATATGATGAAAATTTGTTGTAAGTTAAAAAAAAAAACTTATACTCCTCTCATTTACCTTCTCTCAAAAGAGATATCAATAATTTTAGTTTAATTCAATGGTTATAAATGACAACAAAACAATCTTTTTAAGAGAGCATTTTTATAAAGAGAGAGAGAGAGAAAGAGTAATATATTTGATAAAATAAATGTGTAGAATATGATCAAAACTAAGTTTACCACATGCTAAACAACTAAGAGGAAATCAACCCTAGCAGATGAAATCAATTAGCACTCACTCTCTTGGGTGCCACCGGTAACTATCTACCAACAACACCACCTCTTTCTCTTAATTGTTTGCCTTTGTTTTTTAATAAACAACAACCAAATAAACATAGATCTTTTCTCTTGATTTAGGTTTGAACAGATTGCTCCCAGCATCCCCATTGTCGGTGGCACATTCTCCATTGTTGCTTCCTTCCATTTCGGACATAAGTTGGCGCTTATGCACTTAATATTTTTATATAATCATTGCCGCTGTTGTTGGATTGGTGCTTTTAGTTTTTTTTTTTATTTTGTTTTAGATTTTTTTATTGTGTTAATTTCGTCTTCTTCTGCTGGAATTGTGGGTTTGTCTTTCCTTTTTGAATGCCTTATTTTTGTTATGAGCCGGTTTAATTTTCATTGTGTTGCCATATTTCAAAGGTATGCAAAAGAACACTTTATTACATTGTCCTATTACTAGATTTTCAGTTCAAATAATAGCGATGTACAAATCAGTTTACTTTAGATAAAATTGATTCTATGCCAGATATTTTTATTGAAAGTTGTAATTTGACCCTTTATTTTAAATGAATTTCTATTAAAAATTTTTACAGCATGCTTTTAAGTAAGATTAGGCATTACGTAAATAGCTAAACAGTCAAATTAAACAATACATCAGAAAGTCACCACTTTTCTTATCAATAAAAAGCCAACAGTTACACACTATATATCTACTAGTTGAAGGGTTGATCCTATCAAATTGGATAGTCATCATTGATTCCCAATGATTTAACCCTCTACGGCCTCTAGACATGAAAACCTATAAAGCCGAGTTTGGAACCATTCATTTTCACATAGGTGGTGATTCACCTAAAACTTGAGTTGTCTGTGTCATTATTAGCCAAGCGTTAGTAAGTTAGATGTAAACCGTCCGAGATGCTCGACTGATTAGAATTTTCGGGTATATGTTTTCTTATTTATAATTAGCCAATTAGGTTGAAAAATGTTTACACATAAATAGTTGTTTGAATTTTTGAGTGAATATTGAATTTAAAGGTAAATACTGAACCTGATTTCCCATTGACTAAGTATTTGTATGAACTAGTAGAAATTTTTTATGTGCTTTGATATCAGTAGATCATAGAAATTTTGTTGATAATCTATATATGAAAAACAAAAAGATTTAATCAATATATGATATATTCAACATATTGAATTAATTTATTCAACGGAAAGTTTCTTTTTCCACATTTTGGCTTCTATTAATGTCATATTTGTTTTGAACTTTCAAAAACCATTGCTAGATCAAAATTTTCATTCAAGGTAGAAGGTAATAATTACCGAAAAGGTATTAAATCTTTAAAAGCAAAAACTGACCGAAATATATCAGAAGACCTTGTATAGAAATTCTCCTTTGATAAATAAGAAAATAACCTTAGTTTGTTTGATAAGCCAAAGTTTGGTTCGGGTCATTTCCACGGGAAAGAAGTTGAATAGGGGCCTCTAGTTTTAAAGTATTTTGGTTCCATTAACCTCTCAACTCAAAATTCAGGGGAAAAAACACACATTTACCAAAAAATAAATATCAGAAATTCATAATTAACCTGTGCAACAAACTAATTATAATAATATTAACTGGCGCCCAAATATTTCTAAATAGGCTAGCTTTTTTAAATTACTTAAGAGACGTAAAAATCAACTTCAAATAAATTCACATTCTTTATCAGATTCGACAGCCTAAAGAGCTCCTACAAACTCGCAATTAAATAGAAGAAATTGTGAGATTGACTCTGAGTTAACTTATCATTATTACGATTAACTTACCTTCCATAACAAGTAATACTGTTCAGTCTAGTTTTGATGATGATGTGTACAAAACATCTATGAAAAATGTATAAAGTTGTGGATTTGCTGATAGTTGGTAACAAAACACTTAAAGAACCATTAAAGCATGTTGATGCGTGCAAAACTTGCATTTACGCACGCAGACATTGTATAATGCACGTAAATGTGGTGAACCTAAAAACAGAAAGTGCCAAAATATTGATCTACACATGCAGAAGCGGTGCAACACACGTAGAAAAATGTCAGATTGATAAGGAGAAGACTAAGGCACGCAACAGCACGTTGAGAAAAATTGAAGGCGGATAGAAAAAAAATGTGCAATCTTTAAAGAGTTATTATATGCACGTAGAAGAGAGTGCAACGCACGTAGATGAGGATGAGTTGGACTAGCTGACAAAATCAAGACGCTCATCAGAGCTTGAATTGGAATATTATCTGACACATGTGCAAACCAAAGGTGCAATCTTGGAATGGCAATTGACAACGCATATTGAAGAATGAACAAAGCACGTTGATGAGTGTCTGGGTGAAAGTGCTAGTCTGGAACGAATATCAACGCACGCAGATGCGCCCACAAAACACACAGATAGAATGATCAACGTACGTAGAAGAAGAGCTAAGCACATAGATGTTGATTCACACAAGGCAGTGACCACTGAAGTTTTATCAACGCACGCAGACCTGCATACAAAGCATGTGGAACTCAGTTAGTATCACGAACTATGCACGTAGATGGTGGATACACACGTAGTGAAGGGTGACGTCATTTAAATCAGAATTTTCCACTATCTCACAACAACTATTTTGAGGCTCCAACGACTATATTTCTAAGAGTAGCTATAAATAGACGTCCCAAAATAGAAGGAAGAAGAAAGAGACATGTGCTAAAGCTTGCTATTCATTTTCTCTTTCATATCTATCTTTCTAACCCATTTGAACTATTAACTTACATTTACTAATGGGTTTGGGTTGGGCTTTATTCTCATATTGTTGGGTTGAATCTTATAACAAGCAAGGATATTTGCTTGGGGTAGAAAGGTTTCGTTGTTAAACATTAAAAAAATAAGAGATGTTGCTAGTGAGTCTTAGAAAACTAAAAATGAATGGTTTTCTAGTTGATCCCACAAAAATTAGATGTCTGGTTCTCTTGTTTAGTCCTGAAAACAAGTGGATATAGTTTTTTAGTTGATCCTACAAAAACTAGAGATTTGGTTTTCTTTCTTGCAGATAGTGGACAAGTATTGGATAAAATCTAACTTTTCTTTCTTGCACTGTTTGACAATGTAGGAAAACGAATGGATCAAATACAAATAATCCTACAACACAATGGCTTTTGGGATGACAATGAAATTTACAGCAATTTTAAGGTGCAAGGTATGCTTTGTGCCAAGCTTGTACACCTACGAGACACTATGTGAAATAATCTCCAATAGGATCAACTTGGATAAATCAAACTCAACATTTGTCATAAAATACAAGGTCCAACAAGATTATCTAGCCTTCATAATGAATGACTTAAACCTGTTATTCTACACTGAACTAAAAAGGCAGGAGCCAAATATCATGAAATATCCTTTATGCCTCACAATAAAGGAAAACATCGTGTTGCTTCAAGAAGCAAATAAAAACTAGGATATGATACCAATTGCATATTTGCTAGCTACAAGAAAATGACATCAATACAGGCAGCAGCATATTAATTTGGTGCATAACACATTGCAAACCTTCAAAACATGATTGAAATTGCATCTAAAATTGTAAAAAATGCAGTTACAATCATGGACGTAGATTCTGATATGAAGATGAAAAGAGCCCCAAAGCAAATTTGACCATACACACTGCTGAGATTCCTCAAATAATTGGCCAATTGTTCCAGGACAAAGAGGCGGCCTAAAAATGCTATAGCATACTATGCATTTGACAACCATTTTGAGTTCAAAGTGCTTTGTGATTTTATCTGTTATATTTCACGAAGTGAGTGAGTACATTTTCCTCAGCAATTAATCAAAAGACTGAGCTTTACTATACATTTCATTCCTCATAATTATATCACTTCTTTCGAAACCTGATTCTGTCAAAGCATCTATAGCCATTGAGAGTGGGAACAAGGGTTATCATTTTTGGGACAGCTCAAGAAAAAAAATTGATTGGGATACAAATGCTAAAATTAATAATTCCATGCCATTAGTATGATTAGCGTGGACAGATTATTAAAAAAAGACTACATTAAACTACATATTTTGGTTGAAATACCTTTTTTTATGTCCCAACCACGTTTTTAGGCTCGTTATTTATTTTATAATCTATGTTCATTTGACTAATTCCATTTATTCGGAGAGATATTGAAATTAGTCTAAAAAAAAATTTACATTTTCAAAATTCGAACGTGCAAACTTGTGGAAGTCCTTCGACATAAAAAAAATATTCATTTATATCGTAAAAAGATGTTCATTTATTTGAGCTATGTGTTAGTTACCAAACTCTTACGGTCACCGAGCTGTACACGTCTACTACCCCTCCTGCACGCATCTTTATGTAGACTCTTTCATCGGTTTGTGTGAACTTTGTGTCACCCACCATGCAAGCGTAGTTACACGTGGCGGGTGGGACCCAGTTAGGCTTCTTTCGAACTGATCCCTCTCACGTGTTTTTGTCCACGTGTGTCTTGATCCCATCCGTTAAAATAATAATAATAATAATAATTAATTGATTGACACTCTCTAGAGAAGAATGCGTTCTTATCTTTAGGGCTGAGACGTCACCTTCAATCTTAAGTAATTTCATTTCATGATACACAGTATATTTTTTTCATGAATATTCACTATTTTATGTATAAATTTAAAATAAAATATTACTATATAAATGTTAACGCTAAGATTCACGAGTCGAAAAATTGTACCACACGTAAATGACTTATAAATAATAAGGATTTACAACTTAATACTATTAGGTAAGGTGTAGAGTGAAGTTTATTTGTGTATATTTTTTTACTATATTTACATGTGATTCAGCTCTCTGCAGGACAACAAGTATTATGTTAACTATATAGCTCAATATGTTGGGAGATTAATCTCAAGAAAAGGCGTTTCATTTAGTTTATATTGATTAATCCACTTATGTGTATGCGAACGCTCATATATATATATATATATATATATAAAGATTTAATTTTAAAATTAATAATTTATACGCTTACTAATCCAAATTAGTGTGTTATAACTTTGAGGGATATTTTTGCTTAAATTTAGTACATGTTCTCATTTACTCGCCAAACCAATTGGCAATTAATATGTAAGACTGTATTTTCATAAATTTTAGCATATCACAATTTGATATATTAATTATTAATTAATTTAGTACATGAGTGAAGATACACACTAAATTTAGATAAAAAATTTCCTAACTTCAGATACATGGGAGGTGATGATTATAAAATTCATTCCTTATCCATTTGTTACTGTCCCATAACTAAAAACAAAACACGACTCGGCTATCACATAAACAAGTGGGTCGCATATATTAATCAATCAAGTAAGTGCATTATTTACTGGAGTTAATAAGGATTGAAAATAATATTTAAGATATGATTCAAAGTAGGTCTAATTATTCCATCCAATATTGTTCTTTCTCCGTCTTATAAAAAGAGAATCAAGTTTCTTCTTTTCTTTTCTTTATTATTATCATTATTATCTGTATAGAAGCTTCTTGGTATTTGAACTGTGACTAGACAAGGATATGGCAGTACGAACAAGAAATGGCATTTTTGGGTTGTACAAGGATGAACAAAGCAGTCTGAACAAGAAACACAAGCTACATTCAATTGATCATCACTATTTTCCACGTTTTTTTTCCGAAATACTAGGTTCCGGTGATCCAATAACAAGCAGACACGTATTTTGATTCAAGAATTAAAAATATTATACATATTTCACTAAAGAAATTCGAATGTCATTTACTCGTGATTGTAATGACACACACGTGTTTGTAGCAAGTGAACCAACAAAACGCTCCTTAATAATACAGGTTAAAAATAGAAGATATTAAATATTGCACTTATAAAACGAGCACATCATTTTATAATCTGCAATGCTATTTAAAAATATAAAATAGATATCACTCAAAACTGTAATCAAATGACACGAATTCTTACTTTTTAAGATAGAACTCTTGTATTCGAGTTATGGAAATAAAAGAATAAAAATTTAATGGTTAAAATTATCATTATAGAGTGATGATAACCGTACGTAGTGTTAATGGCAGTACTAATAAGAAGAAAAATAGGGAAAGATAGAGCAAGCAATATTCAATGGAAACAGACATGAAATGGTGGTCAACGCACAATAAATTACAAGAACTCGGACGAAAAATTAGCAGCGAAAACAACTTCAATGAATAAAAAGTAGGCAAATTTCATAATCACTTCAAATACAAAATTTGACTAATCCACCAAAAATTCCACTTCTATTTATAGATATTTGGAGAAATTGAGGCACCAAAAATGTTCAATCCTCTCATGCACGACGTCATGTCCACTCGACATTTACATCCATAGATTTTCATTTTCTCTCCCACCAAACAGAGCACAGAAAATTTTTTAACAAAAACAAAGAAATAATTTTACAGCCACAAGAAACTATTAGACAAGCTTTAGTACCCATAGATTAGACAAGCCAGATAATGGCAACCACAATAAATAGAAATTTTTATATTAGGTAGTACCTGATTTGCATGAGATTGATCTAACAAGAATAAAATAAAGTTTATACCCACAAGATGATCATCCAAACACGGTATAATGAAAACTAAAGAAAGTAATTCTTTACTAACAGTTGTAAAGCATGTAGCAGACAGCAACTCGTTTTTAGGGTTCTACATCATTCTCTGTACTATAATAAAACAAAGGATAATTTAAATATCAAATAAAAAATTCAAAGTTTGATTTAAAATATATATATATATCTCCGCTTCAATCCCATTTAAATAAATAAACAAGAACATTGGAAAACATGAAACCGCCCGAATTTAAATGTTCTACTAAACAAAATAAGCCTCTTTTTTTCTTCTAATTTTTAATACCTGCTTCTTCTTCTCCTTTACACCAACAAAATTAACAACAATTTTAAGAAACCAAAAAAAATTGGTTACATTCAAGTACAGACGAACTAGAAACGAAGAAATGTTGTATATAATTTTAAACCATTTGAAAAACAAGAAAGAAAATTTGTGGGAAATAATATTCTTTTTTAGCCTGTTGAAGAAGGGTAATGAGTGGAATCTGACCAAGAGGGTGCCGGAAAATCCGAACCGGACGACGAAGGATTCTGATTTTCTGGTGGCCGGAAAAAACCCATTTGCTGCTGACTACCAAAAAGCAGAGGAAATGAGGCAGAGGAAGAATGAGACGACGACGATAAACCAGACGATACTGAAAATGCTGGAGTAGCTGAAGCTGATGATGAAGACAACAAAGGAAAATTCTGTTGTAACGAAGCCAATTGTGGATTATAAACCATCTGTTCGAACAAACTCAATGGCTGCTGTTGCGGCTGCGGCGGATGGAAGGCCCCAGAACTCTGCAACAACTGAGAGTACTCCCAGTAGTCTCTCACAGCATCAGGTTGAGACTGAAAGAAAAGCGGCTGCGGCTGAGGCTGCAGCGGCTGCTGTCGAATTTGCTGTGGCGGTTGAGGACGAGAAATGGGGACGCGGGTGGCGGGGACATTTTGCATTGGCGGTGGAGGGAGTATTCTTACATTTTCTGGGAAGTTCAGTTTCGCTCTGTTTCCTCTGAACCTTAAAGCGGCTTCATCGTAGGCTCTGGCGGCGGCCTCCGCCGTGTCGAAAGTACCGAGCCACACTCTGGCGGCTTTATGCGGGTCTCTAATCTCAGCCGCCCATTTTCCCCACGGCCTCTGCCTCACTCCTCTGTACCTTCTTCTTCGCTCTCCACCTTCTTCGTAAGTCACTGTCTCTGTTGATGGTGTCGCAGGAGAGGCAGCGCCGGTGGTGGTTGCAGTGGTGGCGGCAGTGCTGGCAGGGATTATTGTTGAAACACCTGCTTCTTCCTTAGGTGCTGTGAATGGAGAGAAAGAGATGGATCATGGAGAAAGAAAAGGTCATTTCTTGCTTCAGACACAAGTGAGTGATTAATTGATTCATAATTTCAAGATTTTAATGATTGTTGCTAAGTAGATATTTTTAGATTTTAATCAACCTTAAAAGGTGGTGGCCAAGAGAAAATGCAATAAATAGTTATATTTATTAAAAAGAAAGAAATGTGGAGAAATCAACTATATGAATATTTTATTTGAAAAACATATCTATACGGAATTGAAGTAGAAAAAAAGGAAAAGAGAGAGAGAAGAAGAAGAAGACTAGTACAGAGTTTCAGAATTGACAAACAACAATAGAAACTAATAAAAAAAAGAGAGAAGAGAAAAATCGGAATCATGGTAGAGGAAATAGGAGAAAGATAAGTGTTAATTGAAGAAAGAAAGGGCAAAACTAACCAGTTGCACCAGATGAAGAAGAAGAATCACCACGTGAAGTAGTAAAATCATGTCCAAACCCTCTATAAATTCTTGGCAAATTAGACTCCATCAATGGAAAACTCACATACTCTTCTTCGCGACCTCGCTTATGTCCACTCCACAAACCCGAACCAGAACCGGCCGAACCAAAACCAGACAAAGAAGTACTAGAAGAAGGTGATCTTAAGTTAGTAGAAGCAGTTTCTTGTCCGGACACGACATAGGTGAGAGCTGAAACCATAGCTGACATCTCCCCAGCCGTGTTGTACCCAGAAAACATAGGTGGCGATTGCGGCGGCTGATATATTGGCTGTGGCTGAAACTGAGACAACTGCGATGAAGGTAATAAAAACCCTTGTGAGTGTCTGATCATAACTTCTTCGAGGTTATCATCGCCGCCGCTGCTATGATCTGTTGCCGATGTAGTTGGAGGAGGAGGGTAGTTTATATGGTCGCTTGTCCCTCTTTGGTTCGCCACCTTCAACAAACACATGTAACTCGATGTATTGATGGAATAAAAACAACACAACACATAGTAATTAATCAAGAAGCCCCTTGTGTAGGGGTCCCTTTTTTTCTTTTTGTTTTGGTGGTATTGATGTGTTTTTGTTCCAAGGAGTTGTTTGTGTGTGATAGATAGAGGGCTAAGTTATATATGGTGAAGGACAATTCAAACTTGTTCAGCCGCCGTAACAACAGTGCTAAAGCTCTTTTTGTGGGTTTTTTTGGGCATCACCTCATACCACCATGAACAACTTTGATTTATGAATATGAATAAAAAAAACCCCCTTTTTTCTATATATAATTTTGTTGGGTTTTTTTGCACAAAATGGTTCTTTTATTTTTAATTTTGATGCCAACTAAGTAGGGTTTCACATTTGCATAAATAATATTTTATTGAGAAGGGAAATAGAGGACGATGAGGACGAAAGCGTAGCTTTGTCGGTGATTGTAAGATTTGGTAACAGAAGCTTGAGGTGGGGAGAGAAAGAGAGAGAGACGTGTCAGGAGGAGGTAATCTTTGAATTGAGTTTGTATGACCGACCGGGGAGGATTAAATGTTTCTCTTCTTTCTATTTTTTATTTTTTGGGTTTTAATGAAAAAATAATAATCGAAATATTTACTTAATTAGCACATGAAAAGAACGATTAGGCCATAATTAGTTGGAGGGGCTGTGGAAAAAGCTGCTGTAATGAGTAAATTCATTGGTTTTTGGTGCAGTTGAGGAATTTGATTCCTTTCTTTGTGTGAACACGGTTTGGTTTTCACAGATTTGCGCAAATGTCTGACCTTAATTTTGGTGATCATTTTTTTTAAGCTAAATTTTGTTGATCATTTTTTTGTTTTCTCAACTATTTCAATAGCTATAATTTGATGAAAATTGTCGACGAAATTTTAAAGAATACGTTGTTAAGAAGGTAAAGATAACCAATGCATTCGGTCTATTTGAGTGAACTAAATGTGATTTGGTAAGGTTTGTTATTAGTATTATTTTTTGAATAAGTATGTACTCCCTCTATTTCAAAAAAATAGAATATATTTTTTTTAGTTCGTCCCAAATTATATATTTTTTAATTATAATAATTAATATTAATTGTATAATATTATTTTTATTTAAATATATAGTAAATTGTATTATTAATTACTAATTAGATTGCAATAAAGATATTTTTAGAAATCTCTAGTAAAATTAATAATTTTAACTAATTTTTTTAATTTTTATGAAAAATATTGGTGTCTATCTTTATGGGACGAAAGAGTAGTTTATTGGGAAAAGTCTAAATAAATGGGATGATTAGTTTTATGTGAGTACGGTTAAGCAAAATATCTTATTGCACAATGTTAGATACTTCAGTGTATTAGTTTTAAAATCTGATATTTTATCAGGTTTTTTAATATAAAACCACCTCCGTATAAAAATTATAAACATAAAGGTGTTTCGATGTGACTTTGCTACATTGTGTGCTATTGATATGATCGAAATTTTAAAAACAATGATTAACGAGGGCGACCTCGTTAATTAACACATCATGGATGAGGATGAAGAGTCTTAATTGTGACTAAATTTTAAATATAATTAATTTCAAATTATTAAAATAGATGAAGATACCTGTAATTTATCTTAAAAAAAACTAGTTTACGAAACATTGCAGTTAAATTTTCCCTTTTTTTTTCTTTTCTTGAAAATATCATATTTAAATGCAAAATAGTGACTCAAATGATCATAATTACTTTTAAGATTAAGTGATTTGACAAAGTTTCAAGTTTGAACTTTTCAAAACAAAAGAAAATCTCTTTAAACTAACTCCAGTACTCTAAATCAAATGAGAATTAATTAGATGAATACGACATTAAACAAATATAAAATCTGAACACTTTATAGTTGGGACAGATTGTCCCATTGAAAAAAAAACAGTTTTACTATAACTATACTTGTTTCTAATTAATGAGTTAGTTCAGTGGCCGAGAAATTTCTCCCTTAACCTTCAATGCCAGTGTGTTGAATCTCACTCTTAATTATGCTTAATGAAAACTGTCTTGCACAGTTTTTCAATCTTGCTGAGCTTTGAGAAGAAGTTTCAATATAACATATCCACTCCACAAATTGAATTAGCCGAACATTTTCAGAAACTAAAGAATTTTATTGAAGACTTAATTAACATTATAGTGCTTGACTTATCAAAAAATGAAAAACATTATAAGGCTTGACCATCCAAATATTGATAGTATTTATAAACCAAAGTCTACGCCTAAAAATAAATTGTTGGCATTTGCAATCTTTAAGGTCAATACACGTCTCTCGATTCTCGGACATTCTTCCGTGTGCTTTGCATTTATAATGGCCATTATTCGAATCAAAATGGAACCATTCAATTCAAGGCATTCCATTATTTACAGAACTTCGTTGAATTTGCATTAAAAAAACAAAGGAATCCTTCAATTCTATCCAACCTGGTCAAATACAAAAATAACCTCCTATTGCAAATACATAGTCAAGGAACTACGTACATCTTTACAATTTTCCTAAATAATTCTTTCCTTAATTCTTTTATTTTTACTAATACAAGAATTATTACTTAAAAGAGTTGCATCCTTTGATTAGTTTTTATTAGACCGATCAAAAGATGCATTTTCTTCGTACCGGTCTAATCTACTTTAACTAGATATTTTTAACAATATTAATGGGTATATTAGTTTTTACTATCTTTTGTCATTACTTTAAATACTTAAACTGTAATTAACACATAATTCCTTTTTCTCTAATAATTATTCATTATTTTCATATCAAAGTATGTCACTTTTATTCTTAACACGTTAATTTTTGTGAACTATATTTTTGAATAAACGTTAAATCCACTCTATTAAAACATTGTCTGTTCTAAATTTTAATTAAATTTATACTATTTTATTTTTAAAAGATATTTCAATAGGTTAAAAAAGAAAATTTATAAACTACTATTAATCTTAATTTTTAATCGATGTGAAGTCATGGCATAATTAATATTAATATGTATAATTATTTTTAAAAAATTCTCAAATAAATTAATACACAATATATTTATTCACAGTTAGACGTTAATTGAAATCCTTAAAATAATGTCTGAAGAGATAAAGTTGGCAGAGAGTTTTGGCTTGATGCCGGACCTACTAGCGTCCAAAAGACTAAAAAGGATTGGACCCCTCATTCCACGTTTGGCTTACTAATCGAAGAGCCATTTTTCCAAATAGAAAAGTTGAAATAAAGGTTGGGATTAACCCAAACAAATCATCATAAATTTTGATTGAACTAACCTTTTGTTTCGACTTTAACAGAACCCATTTATCTATCAGGTAGCCTAGCGAGTGCTGCCATTAGTTTATGCGGCGTAGATTTGAGTTAATGAAGAATCGATGTAATATTAGATAGTCTCAGTTATCACAAATTTGTGTCAGGCATTAGAGGTGGGTTAACTGATCTTTTTGATTATTAGTCTTTGATATGGTGTTGCGGTGACTACATTCGTACACATACCCAAATTTACTGTCAGTGTTAACTATGACTTTAAGAATATTATACAATAGAGAAAAAATCTGCATAATAACATTTAATAAAAATATGTTACTGTTAATAGCTCTGCTCCCTTTAATTGGCAAAAAAAAAAATAACCAATTTGGCAAATTGGCTTAGTTTGAATTAACTTGGTGAGGATCTACTTGGCTCTCAACTTGCTCTCCAACTGCCCTTTTCATCATTCGGGGCAGCTTGTCTGTATTTATGAATCTTCAACCTAATTTTACCGTCAATTTGTTTCCCAACTCAAATCT
>CAODLS011680466.1:0-12109 GCA_948243855.1 Flueggea neowawraea | reverse complement strand
CTACGTACTCCGTAACTAGGCGTCCCATATCAGATACAAAATCCATAATAATATAGTATACAGAAACAAAGCATGCAAGTTAGAATCAGAAACAGAGAGAGGATATATAATGTGTGTGTGTGTGTATATATATATATATATATATCGAATTTCAAAAACAGATAATGACTATTAAAACACATAATCAGATTTATTATTTAGCCAATCCTTAGATTAGTCCAATTTCAAAATATATGTCAAGCATAACAAAACTAGATACAGTTTCGAAACACATCGTATGTGTCTGAAACTGTCATCCACTCACCTGGATGTCCAAGCTCTAATAGTTAAGCACCACGTCGAACGACTGATCATGCTGACAGTAGCAAGAAACTGTAACAGAGATATCAAAAACAAAGCATATCAGAAACAAAGTAAACAAGACACTGATATGTGGCTGTATCGAAATGCATGCATATGCAGACACAAACACTCAGCAATGCCTAAAGCTCATTTTTATCCTCAAATAGCTCAAAAATACCCGAATCAATTCCCTAGTATAATCAAAATCACATTTTGACCCCTAAACGCCAAATATCACATTTGGTCATCAATGACAAATTACATAAATAGACCAACTTCAAATTCAACTGATGAAAATCGAATCTAAACACCCATAGAGATAGATCTCATCCTCAAGAACATGAATATACAATTATATCACCAAAAACAACTCAAGTTCCTCAAGAAATCTGGAAAATCCATCCAAACCCTAACTCATTCTCACAACTCGTCAAATCTATAAATCCAAGCATGAATCAAGTATTTCTAACTCCAATCTATCAAATAATATAAAAAAAAAACTCCAAATCTAACAAGAAAATCATCAAAAATTGAACCTAACCTCAAATTAGACCCATCTTGTCTAAACACTAAAACTCACCAAAACCAAAGCTACTTCTAATGATTCTGACCTCAACCATCCATATTCTAACAACAATCAAACCACATTCCAATAGAAAGGAAAGAATCCAAACAAATCCCCAATTTTGACCATAAACCCTAAGAGAATAAATCATGAACAAAAATGAAGAAAGAAGGAATTAATAAGTGTCTCTTACCTCAAGAATCGAAGTAGAAGCAAAGAGAAGCAAAGGAAGACGAAGAGAAATAAATGAGAAAGTGATTTTGGTAGTTGAAGTGATTTATGGCCGAAGAAAGGGAAGATGGGGGTATTTATAGACCCACCAAGCCAAAACATTGTGTTTCTCTCAAAGTCGCCCAAAAAGGACACATCTACGTGCGTAGTACCTAATCTACGCGCATAATGTCATCCTCTACGTGGGTAGCACCACACATAACAAGCATAGACGGAAGATCTGATGACCCCCCTTATTAGATCCAAAATCAACGTGCAAACCACTCATACAATGCACGTAGACCACTTCACTCACTCACAGTTCAAGCCAAAATGATGATCAACGTACGTGGAGCCTTACAAAACACACAAATGATCTTAATCATGTTCATGGTCCAACTCAAACGACAATCTACGTGCGTAGAACTCTCCAACACACGTAGATGGCCTCCAATCGGCCTTACACACGCAAAACTACATCCAAACCAAACTCAAGAATCAAAATTTTCAACATCCTCACTCACTTCGGAGCCAAACAGAATGCTACTAGATTCCTATTAGAACATGCAGGAAATTACAAAATTACTAGTTTAAGAGGGTTAAAATTATTAGTTTAGGAGGTTAACTTTTGGTTTAGGAAGGTTGAACCGCTAGTTCAGGTTAAAACTACGGGTTTAGGAGGGTTGAATCACCGATTAAGCCATTAGTTCAATGGTTTGGGAGTACTTTGAACCAAATCTGGACCGAGTTTGTGTGGTTTAGGCGGTTCTGATTCTGATCTGGGCCGATTCGGTTCCAGAATGGCCATGTCTAAGTGGGAAAAAGCTACTATCATTTTTTACTAACATCCTTTATCTCCTTTCAACAGTGAGAATTAGTTTAAAATTAATCTAACAGTTCCAAAAGTGTTAATACATTAAAAAATGCATGTGCAACATAACCATGTTTTAATGTGTTGACATTTTTGTAACCGTCGGATTAATTTAAAATTAATCTTCACCATTAAAAGGATGTAAATCACATAAATGCAAAAGGACCATAGTTCATTCCGTCTAAATGTGCCTATTATTATGAGACGAAAATAGTACTAAACAAAAAAATGATATCACATCACCCTTATATAGTTGAAACGTGCATCTTCAAAGTTAATTTTGGCCTTACTAACCCAGGTATAGTTAACTAGATTTCGATATCACCCAAGCAACCGTCTTATTTCAGTTCACCTTCCGCAGAGTTCAATGTCTTCACGTGTTCACATTTTCTTTGGCATGTGAATGTAGGAGAAAAAGATAATTAACATTATAGTTCCCAAAGTTTAATCTAGTTATCTACTTAATCGTCCATGTTTTAGAGTATAATATTGTGTGTTCATATATATATATATATAACTAAGTTTTTTCAACTTACATCAAATTTTTACTGTTCTATTTTTTAGATTTAGGAGTCATCACATACCATAATTGTCACCTTTTAATGACCAGTGAATCTAAAAAATCAATAATAAAGATTTGGTATAAGTTAAAAACAATTACACTTAATATAAGTAGGTCTATTAAGTGAATCATCCCTCTATGTTAATATATATATACATGTATTTATATACATGTATATATATGTGTGTGTGTGTATGTATATTATACATACACACACACACACATATATATATAGGTGGAGGATCCACTTACATTAGGTATAAATTTTTTCAACTTACACCAAATCTTTATCATCCATTCTTTTAGATCTCATGATTAGTGAATGTTAACAAAAGTGGGTCATATATGTAACAATTATGAGTCATTAGATCTAAAAGAAATCAATGGTGAAGATTTCGTGTAAATTTGCGTATACTTAGTGTAAGTCGATCCCTCCTATATGTGTGTGTGTGAGCGTGTGTGTGTAGGGTTAGGCTCCACTTATTCCAAGAGTAATTTTTTAAACTTTCTCTTCATCCTCACCATCATTGCATTTAAATCTCAGGGTTGATGTAACTTACTCTTTTGAATATCATCTTTACTATTAAATCCAACTGCAATAGATAGTGAGAATAAAAAGTAATTTCAAAAAACTTATTGGAATAAGTGGAACCCTCCTCATACATACATACATACATAATTTACCTCCCAAACTTGCACCTTGTTTTCATCTGTCACCATAAACTTTTCGAGTGTTCTACTTACCTCTTAAATTTGCTTAAACTGCCTCAATTACCCCCCTGAACTTGTTTACATGGTCTCAATTACCCCCTAAACTTGATTAAACTGGACAATTCACCAAATTTGTTAATTCATTAAAAGTTTATTACAAGGCTTCCTTTTATTCTTTTTTTAACCTTTCAAGTTTATGAATGATAACTAGAATGTGAACTGAGGATTCTGAGGTTAAACACATTGAAAAACCCCTTAGTTAAGATAATTTTAGCAAGTTTAGGAGGGTAAATTAAATGCTCAAAAAGTTTAGGGTAATAGAAGAAAAAAAGATACAAGTTTGGGGGGGGGTAAATTATGTGTTAGTCATACATACATACATACATGCATACATACATACATACATATATATACACGACTCGTTTCCGAACTATGACCGACGTACGAGGCGAACCATCTATAGAAGCTCATCCCATCTCACACAAGCTTCATAGTACAAAACTTCTACCTAAATTCATATTCAAATAAATAAATAAACAATATCAAATAAGAGTTTAAACCTCATTTAATAAAGTAAAATATTTATAATGTCAATACAGAAAATATCTCAAATTAAAAACATTTGTAATATCTGAAACAAAAACATAACCCACAGAAATTCTGTGTAGAGCATCTAATAAAATACAAATTGGGGCCCGTTCAAAAGGGTATTCACTACCAAATCAGACAACGCCACACTAAACTGAAAATGCCAAACGACTGCTGAGCCAAAAAGTCAACCTAAAAATAGAAATAGAAATAAACAAAGAAAAGGAAGAGGGTAAGAACCCAGTGAGAGATGACACTTCAGATCGTCTCATACGTACCTCACAAAGACTGTTTTGAAAACTGTTCAAAATACCACAGTTGTAGCGTTTCAAAATCATTTTGAAACCATTCGCAAACAAAGCATACAACATGCATGCATACATTCAGGAGTTAAGCAGAATCCTTCAAAAATATTGTCAAGCTTACTCGAAATTGGCATACTTTTAGAAACAAAGTGAAACATTTGATAAACTTTTTAGTTATCAGAAGTTCCAAAAAATAAAATCCAAAAACCTTTTTAACTTTATCAGAAATTTCCAAAACAGGTATTAAAACTTTTATAACTTTTCAAAAATTTCATTGCAGCAGTCAAAGAAAACCCTTTAGCTTATTGAAAATTTCAGAAACAATGAGTTGTCATATAGGCATAATGTATAGCCATCAAGGCATGGAACGTCGCATAGGCAAGTATAGCCACTAAGGCGAATATAACCACAAAGGCGAATATAGCCATTAAGGCATTAGGTAGCCACTAAGGCACAAAGATATATACATGGCCACTAAGGCACCAAGATAGCCTTTCAAGCTGTATCCCATGATGGATCCAAAAACAAAGTCGAAGTAATATTGCCCTCAAGACTTTGTCAAAATAGTATTTCAAAAATAACCAAAACAAGTAACATATTTCAAAAACAAAGAAAAACCTTTTGCAAGCAAGCAACATGCAAAGCAGACAAACATTTATCAAAAATAAAATTTCGAATTTACTTAAGAAACGTACCAAAAAATATAATATAATCAATTTATATTATTTTCTAGAAACAATTCAATTTTTTGCAGAAACAATAAACCTTTCACAAAACAAAGTATTACTAGCATTCCAAAATCCAAATAACTTTCCAAAAACAGAGTTCATTATTCACCAAAATTTTCAAATTTTCAAAAACAAATTTAAATCAAACAAGTCCTCACATATGCCAAATTTTAGAAATTTCAATCCTTTAATAATTCCAAATTACATGTTAAGGTCATAGCACAACAAAATAAATAAGTTAAAGAGACACAACTTATGTGTCTGAAACTACTATCAACTCACCTGGAAGTCGAGCGAATAATCTAACTCACGGTCTACCGATGAATGGCTGGTCTCCTCGGGAACCGGATTGAGCTAAAACAAAATATATTCGCGAAGAATTAACACAGCGACTGTGGCAATACAAAATATGCATGAAGTGCAAATGCAGACTCAAACGCCATCGGCGTCAGAAATCCTATCTCAATCAAAAGTCCAACACTCATCGAAATTTGGATCTCTAGGTGAAATTACAATTCTGTCTCCAAACTGTTCAGAATTTACCAATCAGTTTCCAAAGTATTTCTATTATCAAATCAAACCTCAAAATATTCAAAAATTGTATTTAGACCACAAACTTATAAACTATCAAGTTTAGTCCCTTTGGAAAATTACCCAAAAAGTTCATTTCTCGACTTAACCCATAGAAATCGAATCTAAACACCCACATTGATCATAATCAGCCTCGGAAACTCAAATCTATAATTGGTTTCTCAAAAACAACTCAAAATCTTCAAAAATTAACTCAAACCCGAACCAAACCCTATCTCATTTAGAAACTTGCCAAATCTTTTGATCAAAGCTTGATTCTTGTTAACCTAACCTCAAACAATCATAATCTAATAACCTACAACATTCATTGCAACAAAAACATCCAAAATTTGAAACCCATCTCATTTTCAGCCTAAAATGAATTTCAGAAATTAAATGCATGAAATGGATGAAAAAGAGTGATTGGGATTGAAATATTACCTCCATATATGTTTAGGAACATTGGGAACGCATTGAGGAAGAGAGCGGATCAATCAGAGAGTAAGAGAGAGTGAAAAATGTAGAAGACGGACAAGGGGTTAGGTTTTGGGTGTTTTAAACACCCACAGATCGAAATCCACCATTTCAATTATTTTCAAAGGCAACGTACATTATTTTTCATGCAACGTACGTCTTGATCACTTACAACATACGTTCCATGCATACAACGTACATTAGAAGGCTCAAAATCGCATCCAGAACGTTTGTTCAGAAAAGTTGCAACACAACGTACTTTTCAAAGCAAGCAACGTATGTTGATCATCGCCTTTCCCAGATAACGTACGTTATCTTATCACAAAGTACATTGTGAATAGATTTCAGATGACGTATGTCCCACAAGTGCAACGTACGTTGTCATACCCCTAACACCATTTTTTGACTTCCTTCTCTTCCGGACACACGTCGGATCATTTACAGGGCTTACCAATACATAATCTTACAAAAATAACATCTTTCAAACACCCAAACATCACTTCAAACTTTACAGAATCGAATTAGAAATATGCTAAGATTATTCAAAAGCGAACGTCGCTCCACCAGAGACCTTGTCAGAATTGGTCGAAATGCTACAAAGAATTGATCAGAACGAAAGGGAAATTAAATGATTCTCCCCTCAAAAGAAATTCGTCTGTGAATTTTTAGAAGATTCAAATCAGAGAAAGATTACAAAGATATACCAAAGTTATTAACACACTTGAATATCCACACTAACCAAACTCTAAAATCCCCAATTCGAAAATCGAATCCAAGTCTCCAAATCAGAATATGATCCAAAATTCTCAACATATCAAACCACGTAGAGTCCAGCTATCACTCTACCAACGTACTAGCTCTCTCATACCCAGACGTGCAAACATACAGAGAAATGATATAGATTATGCAAGAACAGAAGCAGAAGATACCAAAGAATACATATGCAGAAACAAAGAATACTGACTTACAAATCAACAGAATCAGACAAGTGCGGACATTTACGCCGCATCCAACAAAATAACATCCTAGGGCGCTCAATCAAAAATATGCAGACCACATTGACATTTCAAAATATGCAAAAACAAAGGCAGAAGGTAAGAAAAATATAGATGCAGATAGGGTCGATTCAGACTTATGCATTATGGAAACCAATAGTTGTCATATCCATTGATGGCTCAATAAAGAACAAATCAGGTCTTATCTTAATAGACAGAAGCATCTGATCACGGAATGAACATGTGACAAAATTCTTAAGGAATAAATTACAAAGTTGCAGAATACCCAAATGTACAAAAAGACAAGGAACATATTTCTAAAGTTTAGAGAATCACGTGTCGGAAGAACAAACATCAAACACTGGTCAGATATCAAACCTCAAAAGCCTTAATAATTACACAAACAGACAGAGCAAAAAAGAACAATAGATAACATTCAATAGAGCATAACGGAATCCAAAAAGAATTATACTGCTGATGTACAAATCTCATAGTCAAATCAGATTAATCTTGAAGATCATATGATACACTTACTTCTGAATCCAACTCAACTCATCCCATCAAACCGTGATATCAAGCAGAGGTAACAACATCATTTATTGTCTACCAAACAAACCTTTCACCCAATCAAACACCCCTACGCTTGGCTATGGATCACCATCCACCATTTTCTGACTCATTCACTAATTCCTTCAAACATGTATCCAACTCACCTTGTCCAAAACACCAAATTCACAAGTTTCTCAACTCCACTCCAAATAACGTTGAACCACATCGTTCATCCTCGGTCTGGTCTAGATGTATCCCACAAAATCTTTGGAGCCCAGTGTAGATCGACCATTGACCCCATTTGCCAAACACTTTCCAACATTTGATAACTCTACTTGCCCAGATTAATTCATACAACTCCAACTCTCTTTTTAATCCACCAAGTCATAGAAGCTATTATCTTAGGAAAAATCCTGGATAATTCTCCTAGGTACTCAGTTGTTCAGAAGAAACTTCTAGTCTTCGTAGCAAATAACTCTGAAGTACATTATAACAAAATTGATCAGTCATTACCCTTATCATACAATTCTCCCTATGGAGCTTCCAACTTCAGATGTACACCAAGTCCTACTTCAATCATAAACTCAATCCTTCGTACAAACAGAGTCCTAAAAATTTTCTCGAAAAGGCTCTCCAGAAAAGTCTTTCACTCTTGGTACGTCTTTCAAGTTCACTTTCGAGCCTTAAGACTCAATCAAGCACCAAAGTTAAATACATTTCATAATCATAACATATCATTCCCTCATTATATGAGTCACTATCATATACTTCTAATTCTCAGAATAAACCAAAACCTATCACCGGATAACAAACTGACAATTTCTCATGTCACTGAATCACCTACACTTGATCCTTAGAAACAGGGAATCTCCAACAGAATTCCCCAATAGAATATTCTACTAACCAGACATAGCAAAAAGAATATTGCAACAAACAGGGATATTGTACTAGAATAAAAAGGAAATTTATACAAGCATATGCAAAGCTCAAAAGATCCAAAAACAAAAATATGCAAAGATGCACAGAAGTTCAAAAGAACTTATGCCAAAATGCACAAAAGCTCACAGAATTTCAAAATAATACATATACAGAAGTACAAAGATAGAAGAAATACCAGAGTTAGGATACTTGGCTATCACGTGCACTGGCTGCTTACAGAGATAGCAGTGACGCTTTGGTTTACCACACTGCCTCATATGTTTTCTCCTACAAATGTTGCACCAAGGGATTGGGCCCTTGCCAGTACCTCCAGAGCTCGAAGCCCTAACCTGATAATCGGATGTACTATACTGACATTTTAGCTACTCCTCTGTTGCCTCTGTACCCCTGAGGAGAACCTATAACTCTGCCCAAATTGGCTGCTCAAACGTCGGCCCTGATGGTTGTTCAAACCTCGGCCCTGATGGCCGCTCGCTGATCCCTTAGCCCAACTCCTTTTGAGAGCCTCCACTGAATGTCTCTCTCAACATATTCTATGGCTCTAACAGCTTCAGTGATTTGTCTCACTGTTCCCAACTCTCGAATTGCTACCACTCTGGCATACCTATGTAAAAGACCCTTCTGGAACTTACTTGCTAATGCTGCTTTAGTACGACACTCCTCTGGGGCATACTGGCTAAGTTCTTTGAACATTTCCTCATATTCGGTCACAAACATCTCTTTCTTTTAGTGAAAAGCACTGAACTTATCCACTTTCTTATCTTTAATACTACGAGGAAGAACGGACAAAATAAGTTCATTCTTGAACACTGCCTAGGAGATACTCTCCTTTCTCTTGAAACTTTGCCACCACAAAACTGTACGACCCTCCAAAAGAATGCTACAAATCTGACCATCTCAGAGTCATCGGTGTAGTTTAGAGCATCATAACAACGCTCTAATGCCATGATGAAATTATGTGGGTCATTCTCCATCTTGCCCTTAAATCTCCATGGCTCAATTTTCAGAAAAGTTATCAGACGGTTACTAGTATCGACCTCTTGTACAACTGGTGCAACTATCGGAGCAGCTACTACTGGCTAACCTCCGGCTGCCTGACCGAGAAGGAATCGTTCAAAATATTCTAGGATGTGAGCAAAACGCCAATACATATCCGGTTGAATCACAGGCGGTGGCTGAGGTGCTGAAACTGCGACCTCTGGCATATCACGCGAACTATGTTGATCCGTAACTGACTGATTGGCGATTTCGGTGAATTGTCGCCTAACTACGTCTTTAACTCTCTTATGTCGACGATGCATTTCTGAACAGAACAAATAAAGAAAGCGCACATGCAGATGTCAAATTATAAACTATTGTCACAGTACCGAAACAAAAATCAAAGTACTAAAACAAAGTCAGTAGGGCATACAGAGGCAAATCAAACTGACTCAATTAAAAATACCTAAGCTCCACAAACGACCCAGACAATACGAACCTAACGCTCTGATACTACCTTTATCACAGCTCGTTTCCGGACCATGACTGGCGTACGAGGTGAACCGTCTATGTAGCCCGACCCATCTTGCACAAGCCTAATAGTACAGAACCTCTACCCAAATTCATATTCAAATAAATAAATAAACAATATTAAATAAGAGTTTAAACCTCATTTAATTAAGTAAAATATTTATAATGTCAATATAGAAAATATCTCAAATTAAAAATATTTGCAATATCAAAAACAAAAACATAACCCACAGAAATATGGTGTGGAGCATCTAACAAAATATTAACTGGGGCCCGATCAAAAAGGCATTCACTACCAAATTAGACAATGCCTCACTGAGCTGAAAACACCAGACGACTGTTGAGCCAAAAAGTCAACCTAAAAACAGGAATATAAATAAACAAAGAAAAGCAAGGGGGTAAGAACCTAGTGAGGAATAACACTTTAAATCTCCGCACTAGCCAGCCTCGCACCAAGGCTTGCATCAGTGATCTAAAGGCTTGGCGCAGGATTTGGTGCGGAGATCAGGCTATGTCTCGAGTCATGGGGCGGAAATCTCTGCACCAGCCTCGCACCAAGGCATGCCAAGGTGATCCGAAGGCTTGGCGTGGTGCTTGATGCAGAGATCCAGCTTTGTCTCGAGTATATATATATATATATATATATATAACTCACGTTAACTTCAAACAAGACTTAAAAATTGGTTTAAGAAAATTTTGTACACTAAAGGGCTATTTAAGATTATTAATTTGTTTTCACGTGGTGTTGATGATGAGTTCAGTGAAATAGAGAGGTTTCGAAGTCGAAATATCATTTAAAATAGGGTACGGATAGAAGTGTCTTTCAAGGATTCTCTTAACGCCATCCACACCAAAAGCGATTAGGGACTAATTGCTGTTTCTAGAATCTGAAGGATGAAGCAGCTTATTATATCAAACTTGAGGGACTAATTTGTTAATTTCCCGAAGAGATGTATATTTTGTCCCAAAAATATCTCAGAATTTACTCATTATCCAAAACTCAGTTGCTACGAACCTGAAGCAAGAAGAGCTTCCTGTTGCTTCAGACTAACAAAATATCACGATGAAGTGTATCCAATTCAGCTCTCCTTTTCTTCCCCTTCATCCACGACCACTTCACAATCAACTCAACACAAAAACATTTCTCATCTTTCCTAGTAAAGAACCCATTGAAGTTCCTATTTGTAGCCAAAGACTGCCAACAAGAACCAAAGCCATGACCAGTTCCACCATCCTCGGAGTAGCTTCTTCTCCCGTAAAAGGCGGCAACATATCGGTTCTCCTTCCGACAAGGTTAGTTTACCTGAAACAAAGAACATAATCTTCAAAAAAATAGAGAAATTCTCTTGTTTCTTCATAGCATACCCAGAATCTTGCTCGCTCATTCATGGTCTTCTATCACAGTGCAGTACTTCTGATTGCTTATGGTATAGCTAACTTCCTGGTGCCAGCTCTTATCTCCAAATATTACCAATTCGACAAGGCCAGCGACGAGTCCCGGTCTAAGGACGACGCTACCTCCGACGGTTGAGGTTAGTACGCCTTCAAGAACACCAGAACTCGATGACCTGGTCTGTATGTCACAAGAATATTTTGATGCAGAATGATGATTATAGACATTTGATGGAATGTGCTATGAATGCCACTGGTAAAAGAATTGAATTTATGATGACCTTCATTTCTTTTGACATCACAAAAAATAAAGTATAAGAATATAATTTACAATTTCTTGCAAGATTCAAATGAACCGAGAAGAGAAACAAAAAAGTAGTATGATTATACAATTGTCCAATCACTTTCATCTGGACTAGGAACTTTGTCATCTAGGGATGCACCATCAGGTTTAGGAGGTTTCTTGGAAAACAATGATGATTTTTTATCAAAGAAGTTGGAGAAAGGTTGGCGAGCCGGGCTATCGTCCACAGTTTTCTCGTCTTTCAGTAACGGCTTTTTCAGGCTTCGGTCCTTGCCGCCGAAGTGCAGGCCAAGCGCTTTAAATCTACGCTTGAATTCGCCCGCATTGGTGCCAGATTCTTCTTGCTTTAGTGTTTTTAGGACTTCCTCTGGATTGAGTAACATAGTCTCCACGGATTCATAAACCTGCACGAAAATGCTTCGCATATAATCAAAACCATTCTTGCTGGCTATTGCAGGAAAAATAAACTTATGAAACAAGATAATTTTGAGGACT
>CAODLS011680289.1:0-22542 GCA_948243855.1 Flueggea neowawraea | reverse complement strand
TTTTTTTTTTGTGGATGAACCTTCTTTCTTTTGTTTTTTAGTGTTAAAAGTTTTCTTTTGTTTTAATAATTAATATTGGGATTTTATGTGGTTGTTTTTCGGTAGTCAGTACTTTTTTTTTGAACTGGAATACAATGTAACCTATACTACCCTTAAATCCTTTTTTCCTCCCCTTGGTAGGCTCGAACCCACAACCTTCAAGACATGGGAGTGGGGTGAGACCACCTCAATCAACTCACTTGGCCTAGTAGTTAGTACTTTGAAAAAGCAAATAAAAACAAAAAAATAAACAAAAATGACATCCAAAATATAAAATAGGATAGAAAAACAAACAAAAAATAAACTGTAAATAATAGAACAATAAATGGTAAATAAGATAACATTAAATGGAAAACGAGGAAAAATTAATAGAAGTATGTTTAAGTAGACTTGAAAAAATTAAATTATTTTGCCAGATAAAATAAAAAAAATGATTAAATGAAAAAATGATGATTTTTTGGGCAAAAAAACCGTGGTCCCTGAGGTTTGATCATATCTCTCGTGCGGTCCCTCAGAAAATCCTCTATTTTGATCTCTTGCTCTTAACTTCATTTGTTTTTTTTAACGTGTCACATCATATTTGCTGATGTGTCACATAGTCCTAAATTTTAAGGGCCATTTTACCCTTTCTCTTTATCTTCTGCTACTTCTTTCTCGTTACTATCTTTCTTCTTCTCTCCTCAATCTTCTCTCTTTTACTCTCTCTCTCTCTCTCACTTTTGAGAAACTTGATCAAGAAAGACCAAACAACAATAGAACACAAAACCAAGAAAACGAAAGCAAAAAATGAAAAGTCCTTATTGGGTTTCTTAATTGATCAAAGACCCACAAGAGAGCTCATTGAAATATTGAATCTTGAATCTCAATCTGAGCAAGAGGAGTTTTTGGGTTTGGTGGGTTTACTCTCACTCTCTTTGTCTCAACTCTGTCGTTGAAGACCATCACGCCTTTCACTCTCTTCGTCACTCTTGTCCCCTCCGTTAAAGACAGTCACGTCGTGGGCCATTGAAGGAAAACACCTCTCTCTCCGTCATGTCGTTGGTAATTGAAGGAAAACAATTTGGAAATTAGGTTAGGGTTTGGAATTAGGGTTTCCGTTTTGAATGAAATTGCGGATTAAGGTTTACTATCCTCAGGTGCTTCTCTCTCTCTCTCTCTCAAATTGCAGTGGGTTTGTTAATGCTTACACAATTTTGGGATCTGTTGATTTTCTTAGAAGACACTGAATTGTGTCTTTGCTGTGTTTGGTTGCTGGGAGAGTTCTAGGAAGTGGAAAGAAATACAAATTTGTTTTCTGAAATTTTTGGGTTATAATCTTCTGGAACAGAGTAGCTCAATTCAATGTGTTCTCCTTTAACAAAAAAAAAGATTTAGTGTATCCTGGGTTTCTAAGTGGCGTAACTATGGAAGGCTTTTATTTTTCTTTAAATTTATATAGGTTCCTTTTGAAATGCTTGTTCGAAGGCAAATTGCTCATTTGTTGGATCTAAGCCTCCAATGTGTCAGTTCATAAATGATGAGTTGATAAAGGTGAGGTTTATATTCTTTAAATCTTTCACCACTATTGTTTCCATGCTCAAATTTGAAACAAAAATTGATCTTCCTTTAGATAAGCCATCGGTGTCCAGTAAATGAGCCGCAAAGATTTCCTGTTCTGAGAAAGTGAATGGATGAAGTTATTGGTAAATCGGTTTGAATTCTTGTTAACAAAGGAGAAAGAACAACGATGATTGTTTGGTTGAGAGAGAGACATAGAGAGGAGACGAAAAGAGATTAAGAAAGGCACAAATATATGGTTGGTTGAAGTAAATTGAATTTAAAATGGAGGATAAATTTGTCTTATGGCATTTTCTGTTAAAAAAAACAAACGGAGTTAAGAGCGATGGATCAAAACGGAGGGTTTTGAAACTTGAGGGACCGCACGAAAGATATGGTCAAACTTTAAGGACCGCGGTGAATTTTGCCCTAATTTTTTTTAAAAAAAGGAAAATGAATGACCTTGAGGTTGGGCCTAACCCAACCATGAAACTGGAAACAAATGTAACAGATGATGAGGGGAGCTTATATGTAAAAAGATATATTTAAGGATTCAGAATCAATGGATTGTAATTTCCTCTAGATTAAAAGCCCAATTGGTGAACAAAGATTTTAAGGAGCTTGAGCGTGTAAAAGAAAAGTCCAATTTACACTTGACTCAAGAGGCCTCGCTGCATTGAGGCAACTTTGATACTATCTTAATTGAGTATAACTTACCCCAAAAGACACTTTGTGTGGGATGGGAGGGATTGTTTTTTTTTTTATAATTAAAAGACCAATACATATTTAGACAACGTAGAACAATTTCACTCTTAACACCTAGTGAAAGGATGAGATAAATAGATTCAATGACAAAAATAGAAAATATTAAATGGGGTGGCCAAAATAAATAAAAACAATAATATTGCATCATAATATATATAATATATTTGATCAATTGTATTCCATACAAGACTTAAAACCTAATTGTTAATACTGCATCATGATTTACATTGCATTTTTTTTTATGTTTAGGTTGCGATAAGCCCCAACCCATAATGAGATCGTTTGTTTACAATAGTATATTTTGTAGAATATATAGCATATAACTAGGGATGGCAATTTACACCATATATAATAGGTACCGACCCTACTCGTACCTAGTCAACACAAGTACATGTATAGATAATTAATACCCTCATTTTTTTTGTGAGGGTACGGGTATATTATGAATATAGGAATATCCTACATGTACCCATACTCTTACATATTAGGTAATATCCCTACCTCTGCCCGTTACCTATTATCCTTACCCTTTATGTGTGTGTGTGTAACTAAAAGTCTAAAATGAAATGCTTTTGAAGGTAAATGAATTCTCATATTTGAATAAATTAATTTATAACAAGAATGAGACCATAAATGTATTTTGCTAAATATTGTAGTTTTTATGTAACTAGAATGAGATGTTACTATTAAAAAATTATTATTATAGTCTTATATTCAAAGAACTTATTATAATTAAAATATTTTGGGCAATTTTTTTGTATATAAAACTCATTCATATAGTATTGACAAAAAGAAATTAAAAATTGATTATAAAAATACCTTATTGGTTATATATATGATATGATACAATTAACAATATCTCATTAGTCATTCATACCAACATTACTTGGTTTTAAAGTGGTTTTTAGCATAGAACTAACATATCAGAATGACTTCTTAAGAAATCTTTTGTAACAAATTAATTGTAGAATTTATATATTAATGTTCATGATATTTAGATTGTGTTATGATCCTACATATAAATAAAAGTTATATATTTAGTTAATCGTATATGATAAATTATATCTTTTATATTATGTTGTGTGAATATAGTATTTTATATTGTCTCATGTATTTTTTTAATCTATTTTTTAAATTAGTGATATATTCTTTTTTTAAGTTAATTAAATAAATTTAAACTATGGATAAATGAGTACTCTACAGATAAACAAGTATTTTGTAGGTAGGGTACATGTAATATTTATTATCGCTAGCATATGTACGAGTATGATATGAGTACATGATATAAACTGTGAATACGGGTAATATACTCTACCCTACCAATTGTCATCCTTACATAGAGCATTTTATTAAAAGATTTGTCATCTTTCTACTTTTCACTCATACTAATCATTACAAAATATTATATTTTATATACTATAGTGTCAAACGAGTCAAATGTAATTCTGTCCTTGAGTAGAACAAGAAACATTTGCTCCCTTATATCTTATTCTGTCCCACATACTAAATGCAATCTTGTTAACTCTACTAAGACAACCAAATAAAATTCTAGCAATTTATATCGTTTCATCTTGATACTTCATTGATCAGTCAACTCAATTTAGAATAGGTTAGTTATGAAATAAAATGTATCCAAACGAACGATAGAGCAAATAATTCAATCTAATATCATAATTAAAACTAAGTTGAAAGTCGAGGTCGCTGGAGAAAGATTAATAAAACTGTATCTATGATTTGATGATGACGACGACAACATGCAGAGATGTAAAGTAGGCGAAAGCTCAGTCAAGCCAAGTTTTTGTTTCTCCGAGGTTTTCTGTGAACCAACTTATGTTTTTTTTTTTTGCGAGAGTATACAAAATTTATTGCCAAAAGAAGTGTATACAACTGAAGAACAAGGAAAAACAGAAACAACAATATACCAGCTCTCTATCCAATCTATATAAAATTAAAAGACTCAATAGCTCAACTCCTCCACCGAGCTCAAATTCACCGAGTGACTTGAGAGATGGAGAAATCAAGCTATAGAGTCATTCAGTAGACCTTCACAAACATCATATAAACCATCATTGCAACTCAATCCACATATGTGAATCAAATAATTTGTCTCTGATGTTCCCCAATATCCTTCTTATAATTCTTTCATGACAGAAAGTTTCATTATTAAAAGCTACACCATTTCTTTCCATCCAAATTCAGTAGACACTTGCATTGAACAAAGCACGCCAAATTTGGCTACGACGACTTTTACCTTTGGTCTTCCTTGTGAACCAACTGATTTCTTGTCGTCACTCCAAACCACTTCTTTCAATGTGACTTCTACAAAGGATCTCCTCCCAAACTCTACAAACAACAGGACATGCAAAAAATATATGATTAATGTGTTCAGGTGCAGAAGAACATATTAGACAGATATCATCAGGCACAACTCCCCATTTTAGCAATCTGGTTTTCACCGCCAGACGCTTATGGATTGCCAAGTAGGTTATGAAGCTATGTCGAGGTATATTTCCCTTTCCCCATAACAAATTACTCCAAGAAACATTGGGAAATTTAGGCCTCAACTCTTGCCAAGCACTTTTAATATTGAATACCCCTGTGCTAGTAGGTTTCCATTTAATGGAATCAGTGTGCATCTCGTCAATATGAACTTTCCTAACTTCACACCAAGCTTGATCAATGACTATATCAATAGGATCTGGTAACAACCATCTCCCATGTCGCCACACATCCTTGATTTTATTTTCTTTTTCTTTTTTTTATTATTAATAAAAAAATACAATTATTGACCAAGAAGCAAGTGTAACGTTTAACCAAAACCGTGTCTGAGTTTATTCATAGAAACTAACAAGTCAAGAGTGTTTTTTTCCTTTTCACGTTCTTGTGACTTGTATAGTATTTATGAAGTGAAGCAAATGTTTTGGGCTTTGGGCTAAGTAGACATTGTTGTCTAGCCAATGCATCTGAAATTCCAAAATTTTGAGCACTTTAAATGATGTCAATTCTTGGGGATAAGAAATGTTGTCCTTAACAACCTGGCAAAGAATAACAACATAGATTATAATTGGAAAAAACCGTTCGCCCATAATAGGTAAACTGAATCCAGTCGGTCAAGATGTAAATTAAAACCATGAATCAAGATTAATTGCCAAACCCAATTAAGTTGGGAAAGAGATAAATCCATAAGGCAATAAGCCAAATAAGAACTAATATAAATAGTGCAATCCATTTGAAAAATTCAATTTTTCCACAACAAACATTCTTTCATCAAGGAGAGAAAAACCTCTCAAGGTGAGAGAGAGAGGCTGACGCCTCGTCACCAATAAGAAGAATGAAATGTTCTTCTTCCTACTCATCGGTCCTGCACAAATTGAGCGCAACATCTAGATTATGAAATAGTCGACACTCCCATAGACAACATGACTCTGTGGTTTGCTCGCGAGATCAACTTCTAAACTCGATCCTGACCTTGTTGCCTGTCACGACCCATTGCGAGCCCGTGACTGGCGTACGAGGTGAATCGTCTGTGGGAGCCCGATCTATCTCGCACAAGGCTCAGAGATCAGAACAAATTACCCAAACCATTCAGATTATAAAACATTTGTTAAAACATTTAATAATAAAAAACATAATAAATAAAATATATATATATATATATATATATATAGTTATCAAAAGCCAAAGTGGCAACCCGATAACCCAACTACATCCCGATGCGGAGCTCTACAAAACAAAAGACGAGCCCGAACAAAAGGATATCACTAACCAAAAGATGCCTTACTGGAGTTTGGATGCTGACAGTTGCCGAAGTCAAATTCTGTGAACCTGCTCAGTAGGAATCATGCAAACAGAGAAACAAATGGGGTCAGGACTCAGTGAAGAATAACACTCCAAATTGCCTCATATGTGTCTCACAAAGACTATTTTGAAAACAGTTCAAAACTATACATGCAGATATAATTTAACATACATATATAAACACTATACATATGTAATAACTTTTCAGAAATCCTTTCGCAAAAGGGTTCGCATACAAAATAGTCATAAACACATATGTGTATAAAACTATTTTTATTTTCAGAGTTAAAATACATATACAAATATATGAGACCAAAGCAGAAGGCATGCACATGGCACTAATAAAAAAGTATGTGGGCTCCGCCACAATCCATATCAAATCATGTGCCGAATCAGGACACATGGCTACCGGCAACCTTGATAGTTCGGTTTATCAAGGCGTTGGTATACCAAATGTCATGTTTTATCCCGTAACAGTAGGTGTCCCATTTCAGAAAACAAAAAGTATACTAATATATAGTATCCGAGTAGAGTATGCGTAGAAGCATCAAAATCAGATAGAATATATATAATACATATATATCAATTTTAAAGAAGAATCCTGATTAATACACATAATCAGTTTATCATTAGTCAATCCTTAGATTAGTCAAATTTCAGAATATGTGATATACACAACAGAAAACATATACAGTTCGAGACACAACCTATGTGTCTGAAGCTGTTATTCACTCACCTGGTAGTCCAAGTGCAAAACACCCGTCATACCCCACTCGTTGGTGGCTGGTCTCTCGGGCACGAACAGGAAACTGGACAGAACAAATATATATCCATGGATATATCAGAATCAAACGAAAATGTGGTATTGTGACAATACCATATGCATGATGTGCAAATGCAGATGATGCAGACTCTCGAAAGATTCTAAATGATCCATATCGAATGATAAACTATCGAAAGAATCCCCAAAAGAGTTCCCGAACTCTCAGAAATTGACAAAATGCAAAATTACAAAACGATTCCCAAATGACCCCATCTTATTCCAGTAACACCCTAACTTACTCGAGTAAGAGACCCCTCATCTTACTCGAGTAATTCGGACATGGTTACTCGAGTAAGATAGACCACCTCTCACTCTAGTGAGCCACACCAGTCACTCGAGTGAGACAAAGCTCTCCTTACTCGAGTAAGCAAAGTCTTTACTCGAGTAAGACACAATCCAAATGAATCTAGAAAATCGTGTTACACGATTTAACTGACCAAAATTGATACCAAACGCCTACATTTACCCTAAACAAAGCCCTGAACACGAATCTAGGGTCAAAACCACCAAAACAACTCGGAATCACCCTAGATCGACCAAAAACAAAGCTAACTCTAACTCAACCAATGTCTCATCAAATGAGATGATTCAAAACTTGAATCATGTTCTATTAACCTCAAACAATCAAAGACTAACAATCCTAAGCATACATTAACTCATAATCATCCCGAAAATGCAAATCCAAATGCAAACTCGGCCTAAAGCATGAATCCAAATTTAAAGACATGAAATGGATGAAATGAAGAGATTAGATATGAAATTTTACCTCTAGGAATGAAATGGGAACAATTTAGGGCAACATGAACACATTTTGTACCAATTTGAATGAGAGAAAGACGAAAATGAGGTGAGAGAAATGAAAGAATCGGGTGGGGGTATTTATAGAACCCTGCCCAAAACAGTGTCCTTACTTTAGTGACATGCCTTCATTACTCGAGTGACAGGCCTTCATCACTCAATTGACACGCTGCTTACTCAAGTAACACATCTTGTTACTCAAGTAACACTTTTCCCAAGTGTTCTTCGTGTTCATCTAAGAACACAGCTTACTCTAGTAACACAGATGCTTACTCGAGTAATCCACACCTCACCTTACTCGAGTAACGCACGATTGCTTACTCGAATAACACCTCTCATAACATAAATCATCAACTCAACACTCGTATTGATCAAGATTGAAACGGAACCAAATGGAATACTAAAAAGAGCCTTACCAGAATTTGACTAGGGTATTACATTGTCCCTTGGTGGTTTGGTTGTTTTTCCCGCTGCTATTGAGATAGTTAACTCAAAATCGCCTCTTTATTGTTCGTCGGTTCTACCGGCATATATTCCTTCATTAATCAAAAGATATAATAATAGAGAATCGAATATAGACAGTTAATGTTTTACCTCCATAGACAACTCAAGTTTTAAAGTCATCAATTGGATAGCCAAGTTAAATCCACAAGCAAATTGTTTCAAATAAAAATATATCCAGATCCTTGAAATAGAGATTTCAGAATGGAAAGGAAGTGTCAGGGAAAACCAGTGATGGAAGAATACGGAATAACAAAGAGCAATCACACAAGAACACAAGATTTACGTAGTTCGGTCAATCGACCTATGTCCACGGGCAGAGAGCTCAGTAATTCTATTATTCAGAGTTAAAATCGACAAAAGGCTGATAAGATTATTCTCAAACCACCTATTTATAGTATACAATGAAACCATAGCTAAAATAGTCCACCCAAAATCCTAATACACGTATTAAAACCCTTTCTTAAGCAGGAATCACGTCCAAAATAAGTTACACGGGCAAACAGGGTAAGACATGGACGAACCCTTCAAGACATGGACATGGGAACTCAACCGTGTGTCTAGCATTGTATTACACGGTCGAGGACACGACCGTGTCCTGGACTGTCCCACCAAAGCTCCTCCATTTCGTCTCCACTTTGTCCCATTTCGACTTTGCTTCATCAACTATCAATCATGGCTTCAATATCGACCAAGAAAATCGAATTCAACATTAACAATTCTCCACCTTGAAGTGAATTTTCTTCACCATACAACTCATTCATAGAATTACTCCTCTGCCACACCACCCCGAAGGGCTTCAAGTCTTGCAACAATGAACCAAGTCCAACACAGACTTGCCTCTACTAGCGCTAGCTTTCCATCCACTCCTAACAACACAACACCCCGCATCTTTTCCTGTGTCTTCCAGTGATGACCTTTTTACATCACTAACACAATTACCATGCTTTGGTGCACTTGTTGTTAGCCATCGTGAATCAACTTGATCGATCTTTGCCTATTTTGGAGTCTCGATCACAAACTCCACCCATTTTCCTGGAGAACTCACAACAGTCCTTAAATCATTAGCAATTATCGAGCTGCCAATCAAGGTGTAAATGTCATTCCGCAATCTATCCTTCATCACAGCCGAAGATCCCTTGCACACCCAAATTCCTCCACCCCTCCTAGAGAAACTATAATCATGCTTAGCCAAAGCACCAACAAAAATCAAATTTCTCTGCAACCCAATGACATACCAAACATCAAGTTTCCTGACCATCCCGTCTTGCATCTTGATCTTCAAAGATCCACTACCTTCAACACTCAGCTTCTCACCATCTCCCAATTTAAAACTGTCTTTCCATTCTTTAAAATAATCAAACAGTTGCCTGGAAAAGAAATCATGTGATAAGCTGCATCAGTGTCAATAACCCAACTATCTTTAGATCTACATGCAGAAACAGTCAACACTTCATTGCTCTCCCCCTCATCAGAATTATCCTAAAACTCCACATAATTATTCTAAATAACTACTGCACTTGATTTCTTACCGTTTCTCCTATGTGGATAATTCTTTTTCACATGTCCAATCTCTTTACAGTGATAACACCTCAAACCATAATTCTTACCCATTCCTTTGCCCCTACTAATGGTTAACCCGGACTCCGCTCTGTCTCCACCTGAACTAGAAGTTAACCTCTTCAATTCTTTAGATAACAGAGCATCTTTCACATCATTAACATAAATTTCATCTCTATCATACATGATAGTATCAACAAAACTCTCATATGACTTAGGTAATGAATGCAACAGAAACATTGCTTGATCCTCATCATCAATGTCAACACCAATACCTCTCAAATCTAATACAATCCTATTAAATTTATCAAGATGTTCTTTTACCTGCATGCCTTCTGACATCTTTAAGGTATGCAGCCGCCTTTTCTGATAAAGCTTGTTCGATAGGGATCTTTTCTGATACCTACTCTCTAGCTTCTTCCATAAGCCTGTTGCAGTAGTTTCATCAGTCACCTCCTTCAAGACTTCATCCGCCAGACTCAATAGAATTGCACTATGAGCTCTCTTCACAACCTCCGCTTTCTGCGCCGCTGTCAGTTCTACCGGTAATTTCTCTTCACCTTAAATCGCCTCCTCACACTTCTGCTGAACCAGAATTGCCTCCATCTTCAGCTTCCACAACGTGAAATCATTCGACCCATTGAATTTCTCAAAATCGAATTTGTATGAAGACATCTTCTTTCTGCAGAACGAACTCAAAGTTTCTAAACAAACTTTTGTGGCTCTGATATTACTTGTCAGGAAAAACCGACGATAGAAGAATGTGGAATAACAAAGAGTAATCACACAAGAACACAAGATTTACGTGGTTCGGTCAATCGACCTACGTCCATGGGCAGAGAGCTTAGTAATTTTATTATTCAGAGTCAAAACTGACAAAAGGCTTACAAGATTGTTCCCAAGCCACCTATTTATAGTATACAATGAAACCCTAGCCAAAATAGGCCACCAAAAATCCTAATACACGTATTAGAACCCTTTCCTAAGTAGGAATCACGTCCAGAATAGGTTACACAGGCAAACAGGGTAAAACACGGACTAACCCTTTAAGACACGGACACGGAAACTCAACCATGTGTCGAGCATTGTATTACACGGTCTAGGACACAGCCGTGTCCTGGACTATCCAGCCAGAACTCCCCCGTTTTGTCCCATTTCGACTTTGTTTCATCAACTATCAATCATGACTTCAATATTGACCAAGAAAATCGACTTCAACATTAATAGAAAGGCTTCCATATCGTGTGTATTCTTGTGTTCCAGTACAAGGTTTGGTGCAGAAGTCAATACTTTTTCTAGGCAGTGAAACATCTCCAAACACTTCAGGATTTGGCCCGCAATAGTCAGACGCTTCAATCCTTTTAATGGCTGCAGACATCGACGCTCCTTACATGAGCAGTTGGACAAGAAGTAATGGAGGACGACTTGATCAATTTCAAAGCCACAAGAAGGCAGATACCCTTCAAATTACTGTATGGAGGAGGCAAAATTGAGACCTTTCTTAAATCAGGGAACACACAAAAATTTAAGCTTTTCTTGTACCATACCATGTCCCAGTGAAATCGTTTGACATCCTTGTTGGAGGCAAACGCAAGTAAGAACTTTACAACCTTAGAATAACATAAATTCATGGACAACAAACTCATTGACTGGTCGTCCTTATACGACTTCAAAACACGATTTACCCATGCAATAAAATGACGTTGCGAATAATCAAACACTTATATTCGATCATCACAAAAAACTAGATCAGTACCAAATTTGTGCCTCCACATTTTTTGCCATCTGTGTGAAAGAACATTGATTTTAACGGCCTCTCTCAGTGTCAACCTTGATAATATAGAAGCAATTATGTCATCCGGCAATTGGCAAATGCAGTCCTTCTCCGAATCAGAGTCTCTCTTTCGCTACACAAATCAAACAACAAATGCAACAGATTACTAACAAGTCCAGAGCTCGGTAAACTATAATGAGAAGGGCCTAGATAGAGTTTATTTTTAAAACTAGAGTAGATAAAGGCAAATAAAATGATATAGCAAAATACGTAAGTAAATACAATACATTACAGTCAAAATACTAGCTAGCAGAAACCTTAAAGTCAAACTGAGAGAGGAGGGGACTCGAACTTTTTTGTCCAAGTATACAGATTTGGCGCCTGGAAAATTAGTTCACGTAACTTGCAGAGTTGGCGCTTTGTAAATTTCCTTCCTCCCATCCCACAAAGAAAAGAAAAACGCAAGAACAAATGATTTAATTTGACATAGTTCGAGTTAAAGAAAGCAATCCTGCATTTCAATGGCTGAAAAACATCAATTAAAATTTTTGGCATCATGTGATTATAGATTTATAGCTCAAAAAAGAGTCTTTTCGAGAAAATCAAACAACATGTGGCTAACTTTCATCGTCTTTGCTTTACAAGTATACCTTAGGGAGTGATAGTAAGTTGTGTAGTAGGAGAGAAGAAAGACAAGAAAGAAAGAAGGACGAGGGGCCTCTTGTCTTATACATTTACGTTTGGGAGTTTGTAATATTTATATGATGTCTGTGAACGTCAAATACTAAAATTCAGGTGATGTAGTTGATTCAGGCCTCAGGGCTTATATATCGGATCTTTCTGAAAGTGATAAATGCCACTCCAAATACTCTTATAGTTGCTACCTTTCATTAGTCCTAATTTTTCATACTTAAAATTAGTATTTTTCCCGATTTGGCACATAACATGTCTATTTGTAAACCTTAATTTGATAGAAATAGCCACTAAACTTGCTATACTAAGTATACATACAACCATGTTTCGCAAATTTAGTATTTTGTTTAACTGTCTTTCTAAATTACTCTTATTTTTTTTTTCAAAAGATGCAACACTACTACCCTATAGTTGGCTATTTTCCTAAATGAGTCCTAAGTAACAGAATAGAACAAAGAACAATCGTACTTTAATTTTTACGTCTTTGATAACGAAAACCACCAGAGCAAAACAATCAATTAGAGGATTTAGTTAATCGAAAACCAGCAAGTCGCTCAAAACAAAAAAAAAACTGTGAGAACTCACCTACACCAGTATATGTTCTACCCTTCAAATTAACAAACATTGATCCATATTGCAACTTCTCCCTCCAATGACTAGGGAGTAGGGGCATAACTATGTCATAGTGCTCAGTGATGGAATTATAACCAAATTCACTCTGGGGCCCGATGATATACAAACCAATATCGACAAATTTGATATTGTACACACATGTAATGCATTAGAAATTAATTGAGTTTAGGAACAAGATAATAGTACATATAATATACAAATATTTAATACAATACTATATGCATAAAATATACCGCAAGTGTCAAACGACGCACTTGTATTTACATGAGAATTAAGGAATGTTCATTTTATTTAATTCGTATTAGTGAGATTTGTGTTTGGGTTTTTAAAAACACCAAAAATAAAAACTGCATCTATTTTTATGGTACGGAAGAAATATTTTTTTTATCGATTTTTTTGTCTAAATCATCGGGTATTCTTACTTTTTTTTTTTGCAATTCATCCGGTAATTTGTACTTTGTATCATTCGGATTCGAACCGAGTTTTTTTTTTCCGGTCAGTTTGATGTCTAATATTTTGGTTTGGCCGGTTCAGGTAAATTCTATTTCGGTTATGAATCGGTTTAAATGCGGTCTGACTCCCTCCTTGACCGACCAATCTCTTGTCCCTACAAGATGCCACGCCATAACAAATTTGAAACAAGGTGACTCCACCTCTCACACACAACATTCAGTGGCGCGAAAGGAGGAAAAAAGAATAATGAAGGAGAGGGAAAGCGGAGGGAAAGCAACGACGAAAGCAGCGGCAGAGAGATCGGTGAATGACAGATACAGTCAATGGAAGTCACACGTCCCCGTCCTTTACGACTGGCTCGCCAATCACAACCTCGTTTGGCCATCCCTCTCTTGCCGGTACTATCTCTCACTACTCTCTTCATTTCTTTTCTCTTTTCGCGTCGTTTCTTGGAAATAAGTCAATTGTTTTTGTGTTTTTTCATTGATTGATTGATAGTTGGGGTCCGCGGCTCGAGCGAGCTACCTACAAGAACCGGCAGCGACTCTATATCTCCGAACAGGCAAGACTGTTTTTGATGGTTTGTTTGATTTTCGTTGCAGTGATTTATTGATTGGTTGAGTTGTGTGATTGTAATGCGAACAGACTGATGGGAGTGTGCCTAACACTCTTGTTATTGCGAATTGTGAGATTGTGAAACCTAGGGTTGCGGCTGCGGAGCACATTGCGCAGGTGGTTATTGATGATTTATTGGCTCTGTGATTGAGTTTGTTGTACTGGTTAGCTCTAGTGTTTTACGATTGTTTTGTCTTGCAGTTCAATGAAGAAGCCAGATCGCCTTTTGTGAGGAAGTTCAAGACTATTATACACCCCGGCGAGGTATTTCGGTCTTATTAGCTTAGTCGTTGATAGGAGTGAAGTTTTTATGATTAAATTTTCATGTCATTGTTTATGGGCGGACTCTTCCTCTGTTTGTTTGGTCTAAAACAATGTCTGTTTTATTGATTTAGAAACTCTGTTTTGGCATGCATCGTGTCGTTTTGTAGGTGAATAGAATAAGGGAACTTCCACTAAACAGCAAGATAGTGGCTACACATACAGACAGTCCAAATGTAAGTATTCTTCTATTTTTCCTTTACACTTTCTTTTTACCTTTCTCTTTGAATTTTTTATGTATGAATTGGCCAACTTCGATTTGATCAAATTCTCAATTTTAAATGTAGGTCCTCATTTGGGATGTCGAGTCTCAACCTAATCGTCATGCTGCTTATGGGGCCCCAGAATCTCGCCCAGATTTGGTTCATTCTGTTCCTTTTCTGTTTAATTCATAGTTTATTGGCAATTTTATTACTTAATTCTAAAATGCGCAATTTAGTACTAGTTTCTAGTGTTATCTTTCAACTAGCAAAGCATTGTATAGCTGTTACTGGTAAATTTTGTATTAGTTATTGGATGTCTTTGTGAGAGTTCAACTTCCCTTTTCACTAGTGCTGATAATTCTGTTCTTTCTTTCAAACAAAACATTTTTTAATCTAGATATATCTTCTTGTAGATAATGACTGGGCATAAAGATGATGCTGAATTTGCTCTTGCTATGTGTCAAACCGAGCCCTTGGTGCTCTCTGGAGGTTGGACGTCACAACTTTACTGTTTCTTTTTATAGAATGTTATGCTCTTTTGCATATTTTAAGTGTAAAATACTAAAAGTAAGCAATACGCAAGTCCTCCAAGAATTTGTAATTTGTGTTTCATGTACTTAATTTCTTCGTTCAAACAATGCATTAGGTTTGTCACGTCAAATTTCCATGGCATCATTTTGGCATTAATATCACTAGGAACTATGTTTGAATTTGGTTCTCGTGGTAATCCATTATTTTCAATGGATTTCTCACGCTTCTGTTGTCATGTGAGCCTTGCTTCAGAAATCAGAATTATTGGTGACTGGTATTTACAACAATTAGAACTCTTCTGATTGTTAATTTTTGTAACAGGAAAAGACAAATTGGTGGTTTTGTGGAGCATTCATGACCATATTTCAAGTTTGGCATCAGAGCCTGGATCCTTGAAGTCTCCTGGTTCCGGGGGCTCGAATGCTAAACATGCCTCTAAAGCTGGTGGGAGTAATGAAAAACCCGCTGAGAGCCCTTCTATTGGGCCACGAGGTGTTTTCGATGGGCATGTGGATACTGTTGAAGATGTTCAGTTCTGCCCATCAAGGTAGCTCTGGTGACCATGGTTGGATACATTGAATAGTATTAGTGAAGCAATAAGTCAATATACAAAATCAACTAAGAAGCGAGTACTTTCTTGATTTTCTGACTTTTTGTGTAATCTGTGAGGCTGTGAATGACATTTAGTCGGAGTTCTACTCTTCATTTTTCCTTGGGAATTCAAGATCACTTGATCATAAATTATACACTGTTTTGCTTGAGCTCTTCCTCTTTGATTTTCGTCATTTTTTTTGTAGTTCACAGGAATTCTGTAGTGTAGGTGATGATTCTTGCCTTATATTATGGGATGCAAGAACCGGATCCACTCCAGTTGTGAAGGTCTCATTTCTTCCCTGTATGTTTATTGCTTAAAATTCTTTCTTTTATGTTCCCCCCCGTGTTAACATGTTTACAATTTCTGATTCTAGAGAAATTGATGGAATTCACTTAGAAGTCTTCTTCTAGTTCTATGTCCATTATTTGAGTTAGCAACAACTAGCAAAATGTAATATTCTAGGTTAGTGATTGCTGAACACTTTACTAAGAAATGACAGTGTGATTTTGATACAGATGGTGGAGTAACTGTATCAATACTTCTTACTGTTTATGTGTAACAATAATGAGATTGTGCAACCAAGTTTTTATACTGCAGACCAATGTTTCCTTGGGTACGCAAATAGCACAGCTTGAAAGTTGCCTCATCTTTTCTTGGTCTCATCATTGTTCGAAATGTATCTCCATCACTTCTGCATATCATTTTAGGTCTTGGTCCAAGTCTATGAATGACTTCATTTTGTTAATTGCTGCTATTTTTCCATTGTGGTCAACTTCAAGTCACAGCTAGCTAATAATGCCTATTATTGTTTAGTGCAACTTCTTTGTCGACTATGGTATAATATGACAGGTTTATTGTTATCTTGCAGATACAAAAAGCTCACAATGCAGATCTCCATTGCGTTGATTGGAATCCTCATGATGTGAATCTCATTCTTACAGGGTACATGGACACCGATCTTCCCTTTGGCTTGTGAATTCTATATCATTTGAGCATTGAATATTGATATCTAGATTATCTTATTATTGGTTCCATTTTGTATAGCTTCTCTTTGCGTCAATTTTTCTTATGATGATTTAATTTTTGCTCAGGTCTGCTGATAACACTGTTCACATGTTTGATCGTCGGAAGCTCAATTCCGGGGGACATGGATCACCTATTTACAAGTTTCAGGGTCACAGTGATGCAGTTCTTTGTGTACAGGTGGGAAAATGGTTTAGGCCTATTTGCTTAAACCACTGGTTGGCTTTTAATAAGTCTAGTTAGAATTGTTGTTCTCACGAGCTTCATTTATTTCAGTGGTCTCCTGACAAGGCTACTGTCTTTGGAAGTTCTGCTGAGGATGGCATTCTAAACATGTGGGATTATGAGAAGGTCGTCCGATCCAAACTTTTATGAAAACGGCTTTATTGCCTTTGGATTCTGATTCCTTTTTGGATTTCCTTATTTAGCCAATAGAATTTTCTTTCAGGTCGGTCAAAAACAAGAGACTGGTGGACTTAAAGTGCCAAATGCTCCTCCAGGATTATTTTTCCGACATGCTGGACATAGGTAGAGGCTTGAACCTGTTCTTAATTCATTATACAAGAAAAAATTTACTCAAAATCATGTTAAACTTTGTCTTTGCTGTTTATGTGCAATTTTTAATTTGCTACTCGCGATGCATTTTGTCATGCAATAATCAATCTGCACCCGTGCAGGGACAAGGTTGTTGACTTCCATTGGAATGAAGCTGATCCATGGACAATTGTCAGCGTCTCTGATGATTGCGAAAGTTCCGGAGGAGGCGGTACCTTACAGGTAATATTATATTTTGGTTCATGATGCAGATGAGCAAATAATTGGTATTATGCTATAAAAACCTGATACTTTTAGTGCCAACTTCTGTATGTGATTCGTTGTCAAAAAACTTCTGTATGTGATTCCTTTGAGCTTAAACTCTTAAACTGCAAAACGCTGCTGATCCAACAGTTTAAATATTAGCTTACTTTCAGATCCAAAACTTTTTTTTTTTTTATAGTTGTTGCCCATGAGATTTGAATACAAAACTTTTTATCCATAGTATTATATTCAAATTGCCAAGCGGTTGAACCGCAACTGCTCAATTCAAACAACCATTCGCAGTTTGTTTTATTGAGATCATGTTTCCTATCTTCACCCTGGACATATCCTTGGATACTGAGAGTGAGAAAAGTGAAAAATGATGCTTGAAATCACATTTAAACCAATACTGTCTTTCTTTGCGTACCACTGGAATTGCTTACAATTCGATAGCAATGAAAATCCAAACTGTATTTCAAATAGTAGACACTCCTTTTTCATTGATGCTACGATAACTTCAATGTTGGTTTATTTTGGTGCAGATATGGCGGATGATTGATTTGATCTACAGGCCGCAGGAGGAGGTTCTTGCCGAACTAGACAAGTTCAAATCCAGCATTCTTGGAAGTGAATAGGTTTTGGTGCTTGTGACTGTCATGACTATCGAGCGACGGATAGCTAACCACTGTGAAGCTTCGGAATATTCGGTGGACAGAAGAATAGAACTGTAAAACTCCAGATATGTTTAATTTTCTGCCTCATTAATTCTAAATTTGTTTTTGACCAAATTCTTTTATGTGCTTTGATTGAATGAAACAGAAAGGTTTGGTTTGTGGGATTCTTTTTGTTTTCGAGAATGATGAAAATGTGGTTTCTGTAGTGTCGCCCTCAATCAAACAGATGGAGGAGATAAAGAAGGAACGTTTATATTTGATGGAAGAAATCATTCCAAGTTGTTGGAGCGCATTTTTTTAATTAGAGTGGTAGTTCATTGTTGATGCTCTAATTTATTGAAAAAAGGATTTCATCTGCCATTTCTGTGAAATGAAAACAAGAAAAGATTTGATGTGCCATGAAATTGAATGACCGCTTCTCAACACTTCCTTGTGTGATTTCGTTGATTGTACAAGTAATTTGTTATTTGCCTATGATGGACCTGTTTTAAAAAAGCAATTTCCTCCGTAAATAATTTTTTTCAAGAATTGAATTCTAACAACTTAGGAATTGAATTTTAACAATTTTTAATGCTAAAAATGACAAATTTAGTATCATTAAATTATAAAATTGATATCTCTCAGGAGGTGGCTTAGCGGCAAGGTGACACGTCCCTTGCTCACAAGTCTCGGGTTCAAGCTCCATGGAGAAGCGGTTTGTTGTTTTTGTACAACTAAGCCTGGACTTGCATTTTAGCAAGGTCAGTGATTCTATTGAATATTCTGCAGTGGAAAAATAGCCTACATGATCACGCTCGCCCAATAGTGGTGAACTACAATTGGTCATCTCTGCTCCTCTTTTTCCGTCAAAAGAAATATAAAATTGATCATAAATTATAGTATTAGTACCATTAGATATGTTAAACCGCAATTAACAAGTAATTATTAAATATTCAATTTTTTTTCAATAAATATTCAAAATTCTATCTCAAGAAACGTGTGTTTTAACAGTTCTTTTTAAAAAGAAAAGAAAGAAAGAAAGAGGTGTTCTAAAAAACACATTAATAAAAACTAGTTTGAAGCACACAGCGTGGCGCGGGTATAACTTTGGATTTGAGATTTTGAAAATATAAGATTTTTTAAACTGATATGATCTTAAGAAAAATAAATGTGGAGATTATAATAAGGGTAAATTAATTAAATTTAGAGTTTATTCACAAGATCATTTATATACTTCATAAAAAAAAAGACTAAGAATAGGTGTTCCTAAAAATTGGTGATTATAATGAAAGAAAATAAAATAATTCTAAATAATATAACTTCTTATACTATACTATAGTATAATTGTAAATGGTATTAGTTTTTAATTGATATAGTATAATTTTAAATAGTATAATTTAGGACAAATAAAATAATTATAAATAATAATTTTAAATAGTATAATTTATTTATGCCTTAATCATTTCAGATTGAATCCGTAAATACTGTTTGTAATACACAATAAAATCATGACGCCACCTATTTCGTACACACTTATTCGAAGCAAGTATAAGTTTTTTATTCAATTTGGCTAATTTGGGCAACTAGTTTTTCCTGATTATATCGACTGTAAATAACCCCTGTAATGATTCATCTACTAACTTTAGCTTATGAAAAACAGCTGCCTCCACCGTTGCACCATACATTGTCTATTTGAAATTCTTTTTAAACTTTCACCGAAGAATTAGAATGCTAAAGTATACACTACCAAATAATGCTAAAGTAATAATTTGGACTAATATATTATGAATATGAATAATAAATCAGGCAGAAGCACATATAATAAAAATTTATATTCTAAAATGTATGTCCTAATCTAAAAAAGTCCTTCTTTTGATATTTTATACTTCTTTTTCTAACTTAAAAAATTCATAGAGATAAAGCCACAATTTTAAGAATATTTATTCCATTTAAAATAACAAAAATCTAGAAACCAGAAAATCAAATGTATTTGATCTTGACAAAGTCGAGGGAAAATATTTTCCTAAGATTTATCATTTGTTCGGCTCACTCAAAAAAATTTTAACAAAAGTATCACTTACCTATAAAGTGTCATAGCTGTAGTTATGTTTCCTTGGATCCAAACTTTTAGCAAATATTTATAAAAGATGCGATTGAATTTACATTTTTTTGAACAATTTTAGCGCTTCAAAAGCTGTATAATTGGAAAGTTAACAGAAAAGGAAGAAAAGAGAGTTGAGTGGGAATTCTGACACCTGAAATTGTTGATGGATTAGCTGTAGAGTCTGCAATATTCGTATCCCAACTCTTTGATTTTTTAATCCATAAACTCATACCCTCATAACAACGTAACTTTTTTTAAATAGTGGCGAACATTCATAGTATTATTCAAATTGTTATTAAACATATTTAAATTATTTTAATTAAAATAATAAAAATAGATTGAATGTGTTTATTAAATATTAATTAAATGAAAAATAATTTAAAAATTATAAATTATTATAAAATTTAAAAAATAAATAGAAAAATCGCTGTCTTTTCATCTTAGGCTTTGTTCAAATATTACCTTCCGACTACAAAAACCTGTTTTCGCATCCCTTTTTTACTTTTCAAACCTCTCTGGAACTGACAACACAACAACGACGACGATGAAGAAGAAGATGGGTACTCCCACCATCTCCCCCGTTCTCTTCCTCTTCCTTCTTATATCCTCTGCTCACTCCTTTTATCTTCCCGGTGTCGCTCCTCGTGATTTTCAGAGGGTACACTCACTTTCCTTTCTTTTCCTTCCTGGGTTTCACTCTGTGTTGGTTTAGTTACTGGGTTCTTCTTTGTTTTCTTTATTAAGATTGAGCTGAATCTGGGTTCTGAAGGGTTTAATTTAAAGCTGGTTGCTTTACTGGTTTTGGGTCCTGTTTAGATCTGCTACTTTGTTTTCGGGTTTGATCTGGATCTGTTGTGTGATTTTTCTGTCATTTCGTGTTTTTAGAGGTGACTGATGCGACGATTAGTGGTTCTGCATGCTCTTGTGGTGAACTTTTGTGTTTGAGAATGTGAGTTGAAGGAGGTGAAGTATAGATAGAATAACGGGTGTTTGACCTTAGATGTGCGAAATTCTTTATTCATGGAGAAATATTTGTACCATTGGATCCATAAAAATCAGTATAACGTTATTTTGTACAAACACATGAAGTGATTAACAACTTAATTGATTAGAATGGATGGTTATGAATTGCTGTATGGGGTTATCTAATGTCTGTGTACTTTGACAATAGGGCGATCCTCTTTCTATCAAAGTGAACAAATTGTCATCCACCAAGACGCAGCTTCCTTATGACTACTACTACTTAAAGTATTGTAAGCCTGACAAGATTGATAACAGCGCAGAAAATCTTGGGGAGGTTCTTCGAGGTGATCGCATAGAGAATTCCGTATATAGTGTAAGCATCTTTTTCCTTTTATTTACTAGAAGATAACATACAGGATTTATGAGCAACCATGGCTCTTGTAACCTTTGATATATGTTTAATTTGGCATTTCCAGTTTGCGATGATGGAAGAGTTGCCATGCAAAGTGGCCTGTCGGAAGACACTTGATGCCGAAGCTGCAAAGAACTTCAAGGAAAAAATTGACGATGAATATAGAGCAAATATGTAAGTTGCAAACTTGTTGCCCATACATTGGCTTATGCATACTGACTTCCTTGTATCAGAGTACTGTATTTTAATTACTACCTTATCTATGCCAGAACCCCCTATGCCTCTTTACTCTATTTTGTTTTTATTTTGTACTCTTTTATAATTTTATCATCATATTTGAGAAGTCATCTTTTTTTAGGCTTGTTTTGACCATTTTCATGTTTTACTGATAACTTGGAGTTGGATATATAGGATTCTGGACAATCTTCCTGTTGCTGTCCGCAGACAAAGGAGGGACAGCAGTCAGTCAACAACTTATGAACATGGTTTCCGTGTTGGGTTCAAAGGGAATTATGCAGGGGTATGTGTCGGAACTGCTACCTTTTATTTTTATGTTAGCAGTGTTCTGATTACTTTTTTGGTTCGCAGAGCAAAGAAGAGAAGTATTTTATCAATAATCACCTGAGTTTTAGAGTTATGTATCACAGGGATCCCGAAACAGAGACTGCTAGAATTGTTGGGTTTGAGGTTACTCCTAACAGGTTTGATTCTATCATTCTCCGGAAATGTTTAGTTCCCCTTGTGCACAAGAATTTAGTGTTTCCTTAAACCATTCTTTTGATTCTTGCATGTTTTGTCTTAATCTCCTTGTTTGGTTTCATATTCATCTTATCTATGTTTTCTATTGTGACTGACTCTTGCAAGCAGTATCAATCATGAATACAAGGAATGGGATGAGAAAAATCCGCAGTTGACAACATGCAACAAGGACACAAAAAAGTTGATTCAAGG
>CAODLS011680220.1:0-10806 GCA_948243855.1 Flueggea neowawraea | reverse complement strand
CAAGGCTTTTCTATTTAGTTTTTATGCAGGATACGAGGAGCTAAGGAACGTAAGAACTCAGGAGTTTAGTCAAGCAATCGAAGAATTTGGACCTTATGACCTAAAAATTTGGAACTTGAAGTCTTCGGAACTTTAAAGAGTCTTCTCTTATATTCCTCTCTCTTGACTATATATTTGTTCACTTCCTCTTCTTCCTCCTTCACAACTCATTTTTAATAAGTGCTTTTTTTTTTTTGTTGTGAGGGGAAAACATGGCTAAACTTGGAGGCATCCTTGTTTGTCTATTGATTGTTGTGATGGATGTTGCGGCTGGTATTCTTGGTATTCAAGCAGAAATTGCACAAAATAAGGTACGTCGGTTAATATTAATATATCAGTCGCTTATTATCGGTTGAATATGTGCGTTGTCAACCCTAAAGTCTATGATTCCATTATTTATCTAAGAGGAAAAAATATTAATCCATCTATTAATGTTGAAGTCGATTTTCTTGGTCAAGATTGAAGCCATGATTGATAGTTGATGAATCAAAGTCGAAATGGGACGAATCAGATACAAAATGGAGGTGTTCTGGGGAGACAGTACATGACACTGCTTGAGACATGACCGTGTCCTAGACCGTGTAATAAATTACTCGACACACGGTTGATTTCTCGTGTCCGTGTCTTTAAGGATTTGTTCGTGTCTTATCTATTTTGCCCGTGTAACCTATTCTGGATGTAATTCCTTCTTAGGAACGGGTTCTAATACGTGTATTAGGGTTTTAGGTGGCCTATCTTGGTTAGAGTTTTATTGTATACTATAAATAGGTGGCTTGAGAACAATCTTGGTGTCTTTTGGCCAGTTGTAAATCTGAATAATCGAATACTTGTGCTCTACCCGTGGACGTAGATCGATTATTGATCGAACCACGTAAATCTTGTATTCTTGTGTGATTACTCTTTGTTTATTCCACATTCTTCAATTGTCGATTTTTCCTGACAAGTGGTATCAGAGCCACAGAAGTTTGTTCAAAAACTTTCGAATTACGTCGAATTTGTACGAAGACATCTTCTTCCTGCAGAACGAACCCCAGGATTTTCTGAACAAACTTCTGTGGCTCTGATACCACTTGTCAGGAGAAAACCAGTTATATAAGAATGCATAATAACAAAGAACAATCACACAAGAATAAAAGATTTACCTCGTTCGATCAATTCGATCTACGTCTACGGGTAAAGCACAAGTAATTCTACTATTCAAAGTCAAAACCGTCCCAAAAGGCATACAACGTCTATTAAAGGCTTATAAGATTGTTCCTAAGCCACCTATTTATATGTTTTCATGAATACAAATCAAAATAGACAATGAAAACCCTAAACCCATCCTAACACCTTCATGTATGACGATAAGGGCCTGAGAGAGCCAAACACGAAAGAAACTAAGGAAAACACGGAGGAAAATGTGTGACCATGTGAAACCGTTCATTACATAGCCTGGGACACGACCGTGTCCCACCAACTCCCGTTACACGGTCTGGGACACGACCGTGTTCCAGTCCGTGTCCTTCTCGGTTTCTCTAACCCATCACACAAACATGCCTCTTCTTTCACCAATCCATCCCTCTTTGACTTGAACTGATTCCTTTAAGGTTTAGCTTTAATATTCTTCAAAAAAATCTCACTTCAGTCTCAACAGATATCCCATATGTTAAAAAAATTGAAAACTAGAATTATTTTGTTAGTGATTGACCTCTTGTTTGCTGGTTTATAATTCAATTGCTTCATGCATTCTGGAGTTGGCTCACATCATTGATATCCCATATGTTCGAAAATTTGAAAATTAGAATTATTTTGTTAGTGATTGAACTCTTGTTTGCTGGTTTATAATTCAATTGCTTTTTTGGCTCTAAGGTTCAAACATTTGCATTATAAATGCGGTTGTTTCGACCTTTCTACAGAGTCTGTATAGAAAAATCTACCCAGTGCTTTCCGAATGTCCTCTTTGTATTCGTATGCCAAACCTAAGCATTGGATATGATCGATCATTTCAAGCATGGATAGATACTCCATTTCATTATTAATGGCACGTCTAACAACTTGACCCAGTTAAAACTATATAAATCAAGAGACAAACACGAGATAATAAATACTAAATCTATTGATTTACACACGAATGCTAGAAAACGGTCTTTTTTCTGTTGATTCGATGAATACGTAGGAAATAAGCATCAAATATCGTTGATTCCCAAAGGAATACCGAAATTTGAAGAGAAAGAGGGTGCTCACACCAAAACATTATTATCAAAAAATCCCCCTTAAAACATAAGAGTGTTACATATTTATAAGGTGTACACAATATCCTAACAAGAGTTCTAAAGAAAATAAATTAAAGAAACAAAATAATTTAATATTCATAAACAAAAAATATGACTGACTAGAATAGAATCCTAATGTAATTAATATATATATTAATAATTTAATAAATATATATCCTGGAATTCTTTTTTTTTTTTTGCATCTCATCATTCTCCATAGGGTGGAGAGAATTTGCTCTCAAATTGTAGTCATGTTCATATCGTTCGTCAATGATCTCACAGATCCGCTACTCAATGTCCCTTTCATAGACGTTTTTAAGCTGTTGTTGTCTTCTTGGTGGCATGATCGTTTGTCTCTGATACCAACTAACACAAAGAAAGCAGTAAGATCAAAGGAGATAAATACTGAATCTGTTGATGCACGCATGAATGCTAGAAAACAGTCTTCTAAATTCCTGTTGATTCGACAAATATCCAGGAAATAGGCATCAAAGATTGTTGATTCTCATAGGAATACCGAAATTTGGAGAGAAAGAAGGCGCTTACGCCAAAACATTATTATCAAAAACTCCCCCCCTAAGAAATAAGAATGTTACATATTTATATTTATAGGGTGTAGGCAATACCCTAAGACTCGTAAGGAAAATAAATTAAAGAAACAAAATAATTTAATATTCCTAAACAAGAAATATGACTAAAATAAAATCCTAATGTAATTAAAAAATATATATATCATGGAATTCTCTTTTTTGCACCGCATCATTGTCCCCAGGGTGGAATAATTCGCCCTCGAATTGTAGTCATGTTTAACTTGTTTATCAATGATCTCACAGATCCACTGCTCCATGTCCCTTTCATAGACATTTTCAAGCCATTATTGTCTTCTTGGCGGCATGATTGTTCGTCTCTAATACCAACTGATGCAATGAAAACTATATAAATCAAGAGATAAATAAGAGATAATAAATAATGAATTTGTTGATTCGAGCACTAATGTTAGAAAATAGTCTTCTAAATTATTGTTGATTTGGCATAGTCTGCTAGTAATCTAAGTAGTAAACTGGTACATAAAAGTAGAGTTCCTTGGTCTCTATTATTTGGCATTATGATATGGAGACTTTGGCATAGTCGTAATGTTGAACTTGTTGCTGGAGGAACTCGATTGAAACAGGTGGGCAGATGTAGCATTAGAGATGCCTTTAATTTTCTGTAGGCTAGTCAATTGGTTCATAAGTTAATATTCAAAGTAACCCATCTAGTACTGATACTAGAATGACGTCTGGAAGAATAAGTATAAATGTGGATGGGGCTGTTTCATTCCAGAATTCCTCCTCTGTGGTTGTTATTATAGCCCTAGATAATGACGGATTCGCTATATTTGCTCGCAACATAAGTATGGCTTTATGTCCCCGCTTGTGACTGAATTGCAAGCTATTCTTGGTGGATTGAATGTGAATCTTGAGAAAGGATGGACTGATGCGCTCATTAATTCTGACTCTAAGTTGGCGGTGGATATTTGCAATTCGGTGTTGCCGTGGACAGGTCATTACCAAGCTCTTGTCATCCTCATTAAGCATCTACTCTCTTCCTCAGCTACCACGCTGTGTCATTTTCCCCCCAATAGGAACTACTGTGCCGATTGGATTGCTAAATATGGTCTTTCTTAGAGTTTCAGTCTTCATGATTTTATTCATTTTCTGCACCAATTAATTAAATTGTCGTACTTTGACAAGTTTTTTATTTATAACCACGGTATTTCTCTGCCACAAATAAGAGCTACCAATAATACTTAAGGAGTGTCATGCTATTCTCTTTCATTAAAAAAACATATTGTTGATTCAACGAATACCCAATAAATAGGTATCAAATATCATTGATTCCCAAAGAAATACCGAAATTTGGAGAGAAAGAGGGCGCTCACGCTAAAATATTATTATCAAACTCCACCCAAAGAAATAAAAATGTTACATATTTATAGGGTGCAAATAATACCCTAATAAGAGTCCTAAAGAAAATAAATTAAAAAAACAAAATAATTTAATATTCCTAAACAAGAAATATGACTATAATAGAATCCTAATGTAATTAAAAAAAAATACATCATGGAATTGAATCACAACTTGTCCTAGTCGTTTCGCCTGGTCTCTATGTATTTGATCTTGCAAGAATACGAAAATCAACGAGCAAGTGAAAAATTAGCGAATAAAAAAACTAAGATTATTTAGTTAAATTTGAAAGGTAAAAACACTTACTGCATTGTCATTTTTTAAGGACTACAGAAAATCGTTAGACCAACTAGTTCGATAGTAATTTGCGGACCGTTGAATTTCATGTTCCTGACGATAAATTTGTTGTGTGTTGACGGAACAACAAATGAACATCTAACGACTGATGAGGTTTGTCAGACAATGTTGTCTTGTGACATTGTGATTTACGGAATTAATGTTAGAAAAGTTGAAGACGTTGGTTAGTGCCATTTTCCCCACTATTCTTTTGTATTCTTGCTTGCTGAAATATTGAGATGCTAGATGGGTAGAGCAGGTTTTCAACAAGTCAACTGCAATTAATGCTAGGAGTTTTTGCTGCTAAATGAAATATGTTGAATTATGTCTTGAATTTTGTTTGAGGCCCAAGTCCATTTTTGTTGCTTATTGTGCACCACACCACACAATACTACTTCCTTAATGCACATTGACAATGTGAGAAAAATGCTAGCCAAGTATTTTGGCTCGGAGAGAAAGAATAAATCATGTCCACATTTTTATCTTGGAGGCCAAAGCTGTTGCACTGTAAATAACCCCCACCGGATGTTGCAAAAGACTAGCCACGAAGAAGCAAAACAAGTGAGACTGTGAGAGCAACAAAATTGAGAGTGCCGGCAGTTAGTGATGTGTGAGGTCAATTACGAGTTTAGTCTTACATTTGAGAGATAAAACACTATTTTGGGAATATTTGGATTTGTTTTGGGGCTTGGAGTGTTACTCTCCACACATTTGTACTCTTTATCCGTAGACGTAAACTTTAAGCCGAATCATATAAATTTGATTGTCATTATTTTATTTATTTATTTCTCTATTTCGTCGTCTATTTATTCTTGAATAAAATACGCTTCCACAATAATATACCCAACAAACTACATAAGGTAAAATTCATGGCGATCCCTGATGTTTGACTATATCTCTTTCACGATCCCTCAAGTTTCAAAATTAGTCATTTTGATCCCTCGCTCTTAACTACGTTTGTTTTTTATCGTGCCACGTCATATTTGCTGATGTGAGATTATTATGTAAATTTTAAGGACTATTTTACCCTTAAATATGTATACCATAATCTCGTTATTCTCTCTGTCCCCAATCTTCTCTCTTCTCTTATCTCTCTCTCTCTCTGAGTTCTTTGCCACTAGTAATCGACTCCTCCATTGTCTTCTACCTCGTGGTTCTCTCAGTGCTGGTCCTTTGCTCGGCGGATTAAACCCCTCCACTCCCCCTTTGACACCATCATCCACCTCGATGCCTCCTTCCTCCGCTACCTCTCCCTCTTCGTTCTCCTTCTCCTCGGTGTCGGCGTTTCCATCCTGATCTGACGCGTCATTGAAGGAGAAGCGTTTTAGATTTGAAGCGTCGACGAAGTTCAACATGACGACATATCTCTCGCGATTTGCTTCGTATGGATCGACGATGAAGTTTGACTAGACAGTCTTTTCTGTCAGTTAGGCTTTTGGATTGATTGATTATGAGCTTGTCAAGTTCAAAGTTTAGAGCTTTGTGTCAAGAGAAAATCGACAATGGAAGAATGTAGAATAACAAAAAGCAATTATACAAGAACACAAGATTTGCATGGTTCGATCAATTCGATCTATGTCCATGGACAGAGCACAATCAATTCTACTATTTAGAGTCAAAACCAAGCACAACAGCTTACAACGACACTCAAAAGCTTACAACGGCCACCAAAGGCCTCCAATATTATTTTCAAGCCACTTATTTATAGTTTACAAGGAATACAAGCCAAAATATAAAAGGAAAACCCTAAATCATCACTCAAACCCGTCATAAACTCAAGACACAGGTAAGAGAAGCAAGACACGGTCGAAACCAGTCAAGACACAGCCAAGAAAGCGTGTCTGTGTCTTGAAAAAATGCGTCCTAGATCACCACAGGCATGGCCACGACCTTGGCCACCTAACTTGCTTCCAATCCATTTCCAGTGTCGCACACGGGCAGCGCCACACCTTTGTCCAACCGGCAGCTTGTTTTCCTTCACAAATACGTCCCTCTTTGACTTGAATTGATTCCTTTAAGGTTTAGCTTCAATCTTGTTCAAGAAAATCACTCCAACATTAACACTTTGGTTGTTTCATGTCTGCAATGACTGCTGATGTGTTTGTGTTTTATTGTGATGCCTCCCTCCTCCACCGTCTCTCCCTCTCAGTCTTGGTTGTTAACTATAGTAATGGGTTTTTGTTTATTTTATTTTAATTAGAAAACATTGAATTTTTAATTTATTGGGAATAATGAGCTCTCTAGGCATTTCTTAGTTTGTTAAGTATTTGTTTGTATTTTTGTTGTTGTTATAGTTCCATGATATGTGGAGATAACAATGTAGAGTTCGGTGCATCTGTGGTGTTTACTTTTTGTGGGTTTCATTGGGCTTACTCATTTGGAGAAGAAAGATGTGATTTTGAACATCAATTTGATACTATTGTATTTAGCAAGTGTTGTTTTGTGTTCCAATTTAATTAGGAGTGTTATTTTGTTAATCAATTACTAGGAGACAGGTGGTGACAGCTTTGGAAGAAAGGAGAGGGAGAGGCTGGCAACAGTGTGAGGGGTGGAGCAACGAGCGAGGAGGAGAGGGATTGAGAGAGAAAGAACAGAGTTTTGAAGCAGAAAAAGAAAAAAAAATTTGAGTGGTTTGTTGAAGTAAATTAATTTTCAAATGGAGAGTATATTTATCTTTTCGTATTCTCTATTAAAAAAATGGAGTTAAGAGCGAGATATCGAAATGGCTAATTTTGAAACCTGAGGAACCGCGAGAGAGATATGACTAAATCTCATGGACCACCATGAATTTTGGCCAATACATATACGCTAATTAACCGGACAGAAACTAATTAAAAGAGCTTTAGGTTAAGGTTAGCAGCCATGATGAATGGATATATTTAGCCTATGAATCTAGGTGAAATTTTTTATGCATAGGAATCTTCGTTGATTTGTCCTGGTTAATAATAAAGAAATTATTAATTCACATGATGAGAGGTTCTATTCAGAGAATAAATGTACTGGTACTTTAGGTTTTACTAGTAACGTGTGTATGGAATTTTCATATTGTAATTATATATAATAAAATTAATGGGCTTGTACCTCATATAAAATGACTTACAAAATAATTACATAATAAAAATGTAATGAGAGCTTTCAAAGATGGAGAAAGTATAAATTTGCTATGAGCGTTGGTCTTGATTCTGAAAAAGGTTTTTTATGCTTACTTTCAACTTTTTAAATTCTACATTATTCAAAATATAAAAAAAAATCAAATGTGAACCTCCACTTAGATCAACAAGATGTGTTTTCCCCAATACTTGAATTTATTGGATAGTTTCATCTTTAGTAGTGGACTTTGATTTTATCTGATGTATGATGAATTTACATGTTAATTCAAGTATAAATTGATGACGTTTTGACTCTAAGTGTATTTAATTATTCACAAATTTATATGATTTTAGTGTATTATGTAGAGTGGAGGTGAATGCATGGAATGTGGATGAAAAGTAATGAAAAAAGCATGAAAGATAAAAGCATGAAATTTAAGAACATTATTGTGATGAAATTTAAGAACATTGTTGTAAGGATATAAAAATCATGAAATTTAAGAACATTGTTGTAATGAGAAATTAAAAATGAATTAAATTAAGCCAATAAAACAATAAAATATTTAAGGAAAATAAGATTAAGTTAATCAAATAATTTTATATCTTAATTGTAATGTTTTCAATTGTTAATTATAGTATTATTTGAAATTTTTATAATATTAATATATAGTATATAATAAATTCACACGCATTCTCATAAAAGAAACAATAAAAAAAATTATTTTGTTTTGGTATATCGAATCGAATAGAAAATGTACATGGCTTGATACGGAGTTCCCCAATTTAATTTGAGTAGAGTGGAAAACACTTGTATCGCTAGTCATGCATGACCGAACAAATGATTATTGGTACGCCTGATCTAGTCCAGCTTTCGTCTGCGTCTGAGTGCAATAGCGATAACCGATAACCTGTCTCCATATCTGACATGATTGAATTAATGAATTGGGTCGACGATTAGGGACATAATTCTGTTCTTTGATTTGGCATCAGGAGCTCCGTGGCTATCTCCATGCTGATACGTGAATTGAGCGATCCTGGCAAGATTCGTTGCTGCATCTATGAATGGTTTCTCAAAAGGGTTCTTTGGATCATTATGAAGTTTGTTCATCTTCTCCCAGGCTTCTTCAATTAATTCATTTACTTTCTCTCTTGCTTCATCCTCCGAAACACCAGTGTGATCATTCATGTAGCATGTGATTGAATTAATTGCTTCCCCTCTTTTTAATTCTGCCAGAAAATACATCCAAGAGAGAAAATTGTTAGTTTAATAAAAAAAATTAAGATGATATAGCGATATTACTTTAATTTTATCAGTAGAATTAGTTGATTAGTACTAGAGCAACCATAATGCTAAGATGTTGATAATTCGATTCACGGTAAAAATTCATAAAATGATTTATCGAAAAACAATAAACAATTCTCGGTGAAAATTCACAAAATGATTTATCAAAAAACAATAAACAATATAAAACACGGATAAATTTGATTTCATAGTTAAATACGCACCGATGATGTTCACAAATCATTGCAAAGTTGGAAAATGACAGATGGCGAACGCAATATGATACGGGAGCCTCCACGAATAAGCTTGAGAACCCGTTGTGTTTTCGGACACCCAACACATTAATGTGAAAACCCCCAACAATATTTCGGTTTCAACCCTTAAAGATGGTTAAAAATAAGATTACTTAGGCGAATGATCAAAGAATCAGAATAAAGAAAATTCGTTTCTGAATTCCAATTTCAAAACACTCCACAATAAGGTGATCAAACTCCTTGAATGTTCCTTAAAGACATGTCTTCTACGCAAGAACAGAAAGACAAAACAATCTCGGCTTTTAGAGTTTAATTTCATCAAAAAGTCCCCCATTATTTCGGCTATGAATGATTTAAATAACCTTACAATAGCTGTCCTTGATAGATTAGGATTCCTAAATAATAGCTAATTACCATAAAAATTAAATACATAAAAATAGTCAATTAATTTATGCCAAAACAAATTTGGCCAGCCCAATTAAATTACACCTAATTAAACCCATTATGGACTTGGATTTGAATTAAGTTGTATTGAAATTGAGCTGAAATTATTCCAAGATTTTGGTGGTCTTGTAATCATTCACTAGCCTTGTTCACCAAGCCTTATAGATGATGGATCATTCTTGTTGAAGCTTCTTTGATCGAGGTATGCTAACTGAATTAGAACCACGCTGGTCTTGAAGCTTTAGTCGAGAATTCTCTTTGACATGCCCATGCGGAAAATCGTCTGGACACTCTTTGACGTGATCATGTCAAATCACAACATCTACGTCTGGAAGCTCTTCAGCATGACCATGTGGACTCTGAATGGCAGAGTGCTCCATAACACAATAGCTCGTGGTTATTCCTTAGACAAGTTTTGTCGTAGCAGAAAATAAGCATGAACAAGTATTACTGTTCCCGACACTGATCGCCACCCATTTTCATAGTATTCCTCAAAGGACGGTGTGGATTTGTTATAGCTCCAGTTTGCTTCCTCTAAGAATGCTTCGCATAAATCTGCCCAATATTCCATTAATTTCAAAAATTAATTACATGGGTATTGTTTACTTCACAAAAAAATAAATACTAGATGTTCACAAAATAACAAAGAGATCACAAACAAGAGTACATACCGCTTTTGTTAAGTATGGAATGACATTTTCTCCTTGTTCTTTAAGAGTATCATAAGCCATCTCATTAAAAGTGTTATATAGAGCCAAGAAGCATAGCTTCATGTATTCTGTAAATTCGCTTACAGCATTCACATCCTATCTGTTCAAAAACAATTGAAAACAGAACAATTAGTAATTGGTCTCTTGTTTCGTTCAATATTATTGTGCTTTCACTATATAATACAGACCTTTCTACAACATCTGTAAACTGTTGCAGTTCGTCCAGGGTGCCATATACATCATAAACATCATCAATGGTGGTTATAAAAGACGTGACTTTTGTTAAACCTTTACGAAAATTACTTAGTTAAGGTTCAAATCCCATTCCAACAGTCCAAAAGAAGCACTCCATTAGCCTGTCCCTGCTGAAGCTCAACTTGCTTGCTAGTCCCATATTGTTCCACCACCTAAAGATTTACGCAGTGGAAACAGATTTAGCTTATGAGCATTA
>CAODLS011680092.1:0-10035 GCA_948243855.1 Flueggea neowawraea | reverse complement strand
CCAATGTCGTTCAATGGTTTTGGGAGGTGGCTAAAGGTTTTAGCAAGGAAGACATGGCAAGACTGCTCCAATTTGTCACTGGAACTTCAAAGGTATCTATCTATTGTGTGCCTTGCTTTTGTTTGAAACCATTTTTTTTTTTCGATCCCATAGTGTTTAAACTATTGTTTGCATGATTTTTTAAGTTATGATGATTTCCTCTTAAATCATTGAAATGCGGTAATGAAAATTGTGTTTACAGGTACCGTTGGAGGGTTTCAAGGCATTGCAGGGTATATCTGGTCCTCAGAGGCTTCAAATTCACAAGGCATATGGAGCTCCTGAGCGGTTGCCCTCAGCTCATACATGGTTAGTTTCAAACAACAATACGTATCAGAGTGGTTGGTTTATTTATTCTGCTTTTGATTGTTCTAATATATCGAAAAGTTGTTTCTAATTTTCGACTCTCCTGTTGCAGCTTTAATCAGCTTGATCTTCCCGAGTATACCTCAAAGGAACAACTTCAGGAACGCTTGTTGCTTGCTATCCATGAAGCCAGCGAGGGCTTCGGCTTTGGTTAATTGGGACACAACCCGACATCATTAGGTGGCTGTGAAAGCATTTTTGTGCAGATTGCATGTACATGTCAGTGTTTCCTACCTTCAAGTCTCGACTCTTTTTCCTTGATTTAAACTAACACATTACAGATTTGATCTTAGTGTTTGCTAACCCAGTTCCTTTTTGTGATGCAAATAGAGAGGATAGAGTAAATGAAAAGCAAAAAGGCCTTTTGATGATAAGTGGGATGGATGTATGGATTACAAAAGATGGCCTTCTTGTAGAGAAAGAAATATGTTGATGTTGATGCTGATGGAGGGGGGTTGGGGAGTTGTACATCATTTTTGGGTTTTACTCTTGCCATGTCTTACATATATTGCTGGCCATGCCAAACTGTTTATAGTTCCAAACTTTGTTAATTTTTGTTCATATTATTAGTCATTTCCCTTATTCGACTCTTATTCCATATTTATTTTTTCCTTTTATATTGACTCACTTCAATGCTGTGTTTCTGTTTTTCAATGCTGGAAGCGAGTCTTAACGACTTGAATAGTACAGGCAATTTAAGGGCTCTGTCTACATTGAAATTTGAAAATCAGATGGATTCTTTTTAGATAGTAAAAAAAGGGTTTTTTCTCACACAAATCTTGTAGTGTAATTTGGACGAATAAAGAGTTGGGGCATTTGAGTGGTATTTGTTTGGATGACTTAAAAAAAATTGAGTATGGTAACTCGAGAGAAACTAAAATAATGAAAATTATTAGATTGATAATAAATAAATACTAGTCTTTTATTTAAAATTTTGTTATAATAAGATTAGGCGGGTTATATGTTTTCTTTTAAAAAATTATATGCACCTTTTCAAAAATTACATAAAAAAATATAAGTAACATATTTTTTTAAAAAAAATGAGAAAAAATAATTATGTGTCATTTTTATTTAATTTTATGTGACTGTTTATGCCTTTTTCACTCTTTAAAATAGTATAATATATAATCTAAATAACATAATTAATTTTATAAAAAAAAAGTCTTAAATGACATCAAATTTGAAAAATGTGTTATTTTGACTTTTATTTTTGTGATCTTAGTTTATTTTTGTGTAATTTTGTCATATTTTATTTGAACAATTTCAAATAACATAACATGTAATAGAAATAACAAATTCTTAAAATAACAAAAATTGATAAATGTGTCACTTTAACTTTTATTTGTGTAACTTTTTCATTTGTCACTTCAATTTTTTAAAATAACAAAATACGTAATATAAATAAAATAATTTGTGTTACAAATAATAAATTCTTAAAATGAAAAAAATTTAATAAATGTGTCATTTTAATCTCTATTTATGTGATTTTTATTCGTTTTTGCGTAACTTTGTCATTTGTTATTTTAACTTCACAGAACCATAACATAAATAACACAATTTTGTGTTAAGAATAACAAATTTTTAAAATGACAAAAAATTGAGAAATATGTCATTTTAATTTATATTTATGTGATTTTAGTTTACTTTTGTGTAATTTTTTTATTTGTCAATTTAAATTCTCAAAATAAAAAAAAAATAATATAAATAACATAATTTGTGTTAAGAATAACAAATTTTTAAAATACAAAAATTTGACAAATATGTCATTTTGACTTTTATTTGTGTGATTTTTATTCATTTTTGTGTAATTTTTTCATTTGTCATTTTAATTTTTTAAAATAACAAAATACGTAATATAAATAATATAATTTGTGTTAAGAATAACAAGTTCTTAAAATGACAAAAAAATTAAGAAATGTGTCATTTTAACCTCTATTTATGTGATTTTAGTTTATTTTTGTGTAATTTTTTTATTTGTCATTTTAACTTCGCAAAATAACAAAAAGTGTCATATAAATAACATAATTTGTTTTAAGAATAACAAATTCTTAAAATAACAAAAAATTGACAAACATGTCATTTTAATCTCTATTTGTATGATGTTTCTTCACTTTTGTGTAACTTTTTCATTTATCATTATAACTTCTCAAAATAACAGAACGCGTAACATAAATAACATATCTTTTTTTAAGAATAACAAATTTTTAACATGACAAATGTGTCATTTTAACCTCTATTTGTATGATTTTTCTTCACTTATATGTAAATTTTTCATTTGTCATTTTAATTTCTCAAAATAACAGAACGTGTAACATAAACAACATAATATGTATTAAGAATAAAAAAATTCTTAAAATGACAAAAATTGACAAATTTGTCATTTTAACCTCTATTTCTATGATTTTAGTTTACTTTTGTGTATTTTTTCATTTGTTATTTTAATTTCTTAAAATAACAGAACGCGTAATATAAATAATATAATTTGTGTTATGAATAACTTAATAAAATGACAAAAAATTGACAAATGTGTTATGAATAAAAAAAATTTAAAAACTTACCTGCAATTAACAAAATTTGCTAAACATATTTACAACATATTTAACTAAGTAATTAGCAAAATTTGATGAATAAACTAATTAAGAACTTATCATAGTCTTTATTAATGGTTATACAAAGAATCTATCACTGGTTTGATCAACAAAAAAATTATACTCAAAAATGATGTTTTTAAGCAATACTAATTGAATCTTTACTCGTTAATTTAAGTACTATTTTTTAATAATACTTTTATCTTATTACATCTCTATAAATATTCAAATTTATTTTTGCTTGCTACTTTAATTAAGTATTATACATAGACAAATTCGTTAAACTCACAAATCTAATTTGATAACATATAATCTCCAATTAATATTTAATTTGATTCTTTTCTGTCTTCAAACGAAATTTATAAAATTTATTGAGTCTAAATTATTTAATTGTAACAAAAAGATAAAAGTATTTGCAATACTCATTTCATTAACACATTTGAAAAAAAATTATCTTTCAAATTTATTAAATAAATGAATTTGAAGGCTATATTACTCAATGGTTTCCTTCAAATGAAAAAAAAAACTTCCTTCAATTTCATTAACTAAAAATTAAGTCAAAACAACCAAATTCTTAATACGAGGACCACGAAATCACTCCGACCGCTCCCATGAAGAAGAACTGCCATAGGAGTGCACTACCTACCAGCACAACATAATATTTCGCTTTTCCTAGCTCAAATTGTTCTGCTTCTCTTGGAATTGCCTGCAAATAGAGTCTATGAATGTCAAACTAAATAAACACTAAACAGAACTAGTACTGTAGAATCAGCAACCATTTAACAAAGAAATCATGGCTTCAAATAACCATAATGCAATAAAAGGAGCATAAGTCATCACAGATGGTAATGTTTTTAATCCAAATTGGTTTCGCTTCAACATCTTTTTTCGATGAATTTATTACGCGTGCACGTGTGAGTTTATGTTCTTGGTCTATGATTGAGCAAGATTAAAGATAGAAGACAAGAGAGCAGAACCTCAAAATCCTTGTGTGCAAGCATTCCAACAGTACAGAAAACGGTAGCAAAGAAAGAAATGACCATCTGCATTTCCATTACCAATGTATACGTGGTGTTCTGTTTTGCTTTTTTGTATGTTAGCTCAATTGCAGGCAGCACAAAACCGTAAAGTGCAGAAGCTCCAAGGGTCATGAAGAAACCAAAGAAATACTGTCTTTTGGATTCATTAGCAGGGCGGTCGGAGCTAGCATGAACTCCGAGGATTACAGCTCCAATTGATAACAAGAAAATAGCATTGATCGTAAAAGAGTTAAACTTTTGCTTGACCAAAAGAAAGGCAAAGCCAGCAGTAAAGGCTAATTGAATAGCAATAATAAGAGCAGAAGTGGAGACTGGAAGCCGAGCAACACTATATGCGTAAAGATAATCATCCAGTCCTGTAAGGATGCCAAGAACAGCACTCGCTATGAAAAGGTGAGGTTTAATATAGCAGAGCCTTGTCCGAGAACCATTCTTTGTTCGACGATACAAGTATGAGCAGATGAGTGGAAGTAAGATAAATGGCCAACCTCCTGTTTCCAGAGCACTTGATAGCCAAACCTTCTTACCACCCTTCAAGAAGTATAGTCGTGACAGAAGTGGGGCACCTCAATTTCCCAAACCCAACATTATTCCATTTACCAACAGCAAAGTCTTCTTCAAGGATTTGCTAATTTTTTCCTCTCTATCTATCATTTGATCCGGATCACCATTTGACTCCATTCTAACAACTGTTGTATCTACATTCATAGACAATCATAAGGCATCACAAAGTCAGGAAATGGTATGATAGAATTTCCAAACTACGCTTTTATTCTTCATCAGAAATTAAATACTAATTTTTCTTTGATGACGAGACAATACAGACAACACTCCCTATAAAAATATAACAGTAATCAGGCCGGCCATATGTGAATTTTCCAATTAAGCAACCTTCAAAACAAGAGCAAGAATACACCGTTGCCATTATAAACTAATGAGGGACGAAGTGACCCTTTCAGTTCTTTGAAAAACATCCGAACTTGAACATGAACCAGCTTTAAGGGGCTCACTGTTTGGTAGCTAAAAGTCCAGATTTCAACTTTAAAAATCAAGATTTCCATTGCATGTTTGTTCATAGTTAACGATTTTCTCATGTCATCATGTCTCTGAGCAGATTTTTTTCAAAACTTAGGCAAACAGAAAGTTTATTTTCTTTTTCCTTGTTATAATATTCATTCAGTCATTGACTTCATAAGCATACAACATCAATTTGCTGCTCGACGAAAAAATTACGGATTTTGGTGAAAATCCAACTCAAACCTATCTGGTCACAAAGTGAACTCATTCAATATTATTTTATAGATTGCTTCAACTAGTCTACTCACCTCTAAACCTAAAATGATCAACACAATCTTCAAGAAAACATCAAATGTAATCCTGACGGATAAAAGAAAAACGAAAAGACAACAGAAACCTATCAAATTCCAATAAGTTACAATGAACCATTGGATTGTAAACGCCATCACACAAGAACATCATTTTGGAATGTTAATTGCATTTCCTACAGAAACACAGAATTAAAACAAATGAACAACCTATTTTGAACAATATAATGAAATAATTGTTCAATAAAAAAACAATATAATGAAATAAATTTATTAGTTCGTAACTAAAATTTGTTTTTTTTCAACTCTATGAATATCATCATCCCATTCTTATCAATTTTACATCATTTCTTCTCTCGCAATATCTTCTACACTCTTACTCTCTCAAAAACTCATTTTGCTATAAATTGCTCTTATTAATTATTTATACATTTTATTATTGCAATTACATTTTCTATATTTCTTAAAGTTATTTTTTCCAATTACATTTTTTAAATTCCTTCTACTTTTTTACTGTAGTTTAATTTAGTTATTTTGTTATTTCATTACATTTAATTAATATTTACATAATTATTTTGGAGTAATGGAAAATTTTGGTGGAAATAGAAATTTTGGAAGTTTTAAAGTTGAAAATATTGAAACTCAAGAGAGTCAAACTCAACCAATTCCCACCCAAGGAGATGAGGGGGGAGTGGGAGAAAGAGTTTTTAGTTCCGATATTTTTAAAATTTATTTTAAGAAAATTTTTAATTTAATTTATCATTTTAAGTTTCTAGTTTTTTTTTTCTTTTTTACTTGTATTTTAATTTATCATGTATTGTTAATTGTTGTCTAGTTATATTGTATAATTAAATTATGTATTATAATTACGGTATTCCTCCGCCACAAGTGATGTCATCTAATAAAATTTAATGAGTTTTTTTCTAATTTTGTTTAAAATTATGTGATGTAATTACTAGTAGAATAGTTAATTTGTTTAAAAATTATTAACAAAAATCTTTGGAATACAATGTATTATTGGTAATATAGTTAATTATTCAATATAACAAAATTTACAAACCGGAAAAAATTGACGAGATGAAATAACAGATTAAAAATAAAATTTCGAAAAAAAAAAGAGGGAACCAAACGGCGGTTGAACCGGTCAAAATCGGTCAAAACAACCGAAATCGAACCGAACCGTAGAAACCACGGTTTAGTTTCGGTTCTCACATTTCACAAACCGGAACCGGGGTTTCCAGAACCAGCAATACCTCTACTTGTGGCTAACAAATACTTTATCAAGAAATATAAATAAAACAAACTTCCATTAAACTTTCTAATTGAACATGATCAAATAGCAGAGGATGGATTGAGGGATCAAATGAGGTAATATCTATAATACAAAGACCAAATAAAATAATTATCTAAACTTTAATACAAAGAAGAAATCATATAAAGTAAAAACAATTAGTGACAAATTCAAAGGAAGATGGAATTATCTAATAAATTAAAATATTGGAGAAAATATAATATCATGTTGATCCAAGGAAGATTCACATTTAATCTCCTTTATATTTTGAATGATGTAGCAACTTAAAAAGTTAAAAGGAAATAAAGGACCTTTTCAAAATCAAGCTAAGCTATCACAGTGAAAAATTAATTCTCATAGCAAATTTAAAAAGTCAACAATCGACAAAATATTCAAGTTTGCTTTCTCCATTTATGGAAGCTCTTAACTACATTTTTATTATGTATTTTTTTAAAAGTCATTTTATATGAGGTATAAGCCTATTGATTTTATTATGCTCAATTACAATTTGAAAATGCCACACACGTTACTAGTAAGCAAAAAACCAAATGTGAAGAAACTTCTGTTGAGTTTGGTTTTGATAATGATGAATGCAAAACATCCATGAAAAAAGTGTAAAGTTGCAAACTTGTTGATATTTGGCCACAATGCACGTTTTTCACTAACAACGAGGGTAGATGATGTGAAAATGACATTAAAGTGCGCTAAGGTGGAACCAAGGGATGTTGAATAACGTTGAATGGATGAAAGTCAAATGCAGTGGCATTATGTGTTGATTAACGCACGTTGTTGAGGTTCAGGCTGATGAGAAAAAACATTGATCCATAAGCAAGGAACGTTGATGAGCAAAGGAGTCATTTTTAAAGCAAACAACAAGGCACGTTGTACATCCAACAACGCACGTTTATGAGCTTCAGATGAAGACAAAGCCAAGATGCTCATTGGGATTTGAATTTGAATATTCCTGACATAGTGACGTGTCATCAAAGGTGCGATTTTGAGATGAAGTCGACAACGGAAGTTGCATAAGGAACAAGGTGCGTTGATGAGCATATGGGTGAAGTGCATATTCTGGATCGTGGGGCAAGGTACGCTGATCATTCATCAAGGCACGCTGAAGACTTTATCAAAGCATGTTAATGATCATCAAGGCGCGCTAATGAAAAGTGATTTTCAACCAGAAGCATTGCAACACACATTGATGGCCAACAACACACGTTGATATCTGATGGCATACTAAAGAACACGCATTAATGAGGAAGAACATACGTTATTTCAAGTGACGTCAATTAAAACTAAAATTTTCTACTCTCTCACAACGGCTACTTCGAGGCTCCAACATCTATATTGTTTCAAGTAGTTATATAAAGGCGTCCCATATCAAAAGAGATGTAAGAGAAACTTTGCCAAGACTTGCTATTTAGTTTATCTATCTTCTCCACCTTTCTAACCTATTTGAGCTATACACTTGCAAATGTATTTCTAGGTTTAGGCTTAATGTTAAATCTATGTTTTAGGAACACAAATTGTAACAAACAAAGTATTTGATTGAGGGTAGATATGTTTCCTTGTTGAGCCTTAGAAAAACAAGAGTGGTTGCTAGTGAAGTTAGAAAACTAGAATTTTGGTTTACTAGTTGAACCCGCAAAAAGTAGTGGTTTGGTTTTCTTGTTTTGTCCTTAGAACAAGGTGAACGATTTTCTAGTTCAACCCCCCAAAACCAGGGATTCATTTTTCTTGTTAAGCCCGCAAAAACAAGGTGTAATAGTTTTCTTGTTGATCCCGTAAAAAAAAGGAGTAACGGTTTCCCTCTACCAGCAAGTCAGAAGATAATGAAAAGCCTAAGTGAGACTTAGGTAGTGGACGTATACATGACTAGTCAAGCCACTATAAACCTGGTTTTGATCACTCACTCTCTCTCTTAACTTATTTATTTTGCTTTGCATTCACATTTGGTTTATATTATTGTGTGTGGATTGGATCTTTGGTTTTAAGTTGTTTCCGTATTTAACTTTGATTTTAGTTTGAAAGAACTTTGTTATTTATTTTAGGTTGCAAATGATTTTCAACAAGTTTCTAACTCTCTAAAAATTCAATTCACCCCCTCTTGGATTGTCATTTCTATTGGAACCAAGCATTTTCAACTTCAATGTGAGTAGTTAGCTATAAGAATGTGAAAGATCAAGATCATGGCTTTTAGTATATATAAGAAAAAAACACTTGTATCAAGAACCAATTCCCCTAAAAGTTTAAAATGATAAGTGAGACCCCGGATCTTATTATAATTATATTCCATAACACATTCCTTACTATGTTTGGGAGGAAGGTCTTGATGAAAAGGGAAAGGTTACGAGGGGTTTTAATTTTTTTTTCACTTGTTTGGGAAGGATGAAAAGGTAAGGGAGAAGGGTTATGAGGGGTTAGATTTTTCATTGAGTTTGAACAGATTTCCAACACTCCCAAATGGAGTGTTAGGGAGGGTTGAAAGTTTTGAAAGAAAATAAAATATTATTTGAGACAATCATATTCTCAGAGAGTGAATAAAAAATAAAGATTTTGAATCAGTACTCTTTGTACCAACGATGACTCACTAATCACCACAGATGAAACTTCCTACAAGCAAGATGGATTGAATAGGATTACAAATATTGTGGAATTGCTTTTAAATAGCAGCCTCTCTTTTTTTTTCTATCAATTTGATTAATTTCTAATTTACAATTTACTTATCTATCAAAAATTTTCTCAATTTACATGTTGTTACTTCCATGCAATTAATTCTGATACTAACTCCAACCTTAGGCTTAGTTTTTTTTTTTAGTGTGTTTATTGTTAGATAATTTTTTTTTATAATCTAGTTTGCTAATACAATATACCAATTTCTTATCATTTGATATTTATAAAGTATATTTGCAATTATTGTACATTTCATTAAAAGATGTTAAGAAAAAGAAAATACCCTATAATAATAGGAACATGCAATTCTTTATTACAATATTTAAGGGTAAATTTGAAAAATAATTGTTTAACCCATCACAACTCTTCATTCCTAAACAAACACAATGGTTTATTGACCTTCCATTTGTCCCAAACAAGCTAAAATCTTTATAAAATACTTCATTCTATTCAAGTTAAATCCAATTCAATACTAACACTTCCAATTCATTCTGATCCACTCTCTCAAACAGACTGTTAAGGGAAAGTTCACTGAACTTAAAATTTATATAAGCCTTCTTTTCTCTTATGCTTAATTAATTTCATTTAATTATTTAACAATTGATACAATAGAATTTAAACTTAGACCGTTTGGTCATAAGCTGCTCTGATATCATATTGATAACTAATCTAGTTAAAAATTTATGTTGATAGATGACACCAAAAATCTAGTC